>QLNU02004788.1:14017-48676 GCA_006491805.2 Dysdera silvatica | reverse complement strand
ATGCTTAAATATAGTTGCTACACTTACATTTTACCCGTTTTTAATGTTGAGGTTTACTTTCTATTCCGTTAGTTACTTGTACACCTAACTAGTATTTAGTGCACCTAAGTTACAAGACTTGGGTGCACTTGTGCACCTGATTTAAAAAGTTAATTTCGACCCCTGATTTAAGTGCCATATTAGCCATATTAAGTGGTTAATAATTACAAAATTATACAGTGGAACGATAGTCAAACGCCATTGTAAACACTAATGAGTATAATCCTCTCACTACAATTACTAGGCATTCGCTGACATTTCAGTGAATATTTCATATAAACAACTAACCAGCCGGGCCCCGTGGTGCCTGTTATTTCAGACTGAGCACTCCGTGACAGGCTTAGGCCAATTATGAGGCTGCAGATTTACACTATCACTCTAGCATTGTATAAATAGGCTGAACGCTGGAAAACAAGGCAAACTGATTACAGAGAACTACTCCTCTAAAAGTAGCCTAGTACTAGAATGGGTGGTGCCCCATTTGAATGCACAGTACAATTTTAAAACTTTTTCTTCTCAACTAAACCTGCTTAATCTTCCACATGTAGGCAATTTGCTAATCCATTGTGCAATAGCTCGCTTTTCATGGATAGTTATGCACATACTATAAAAAGTATGTCAGGTACAATTAGCTAAATATGTAAAATAACTCATTGCATTCTGACATTATAACAGAAAAGTAACAATGTCAGTTAACAACTGGTTTTCAATGATCTGTACATTGTGCAAGAGATTTGCTTGCATTTCCACAATGCAAGATCAGCAAAGATCACAATGGACCACTGTGTGGAAGAGAAGTAAAAGTAACAATAAGAAATACATTGTAGAATATATATATATCTGCTAAATCTTACTTGGACTTTTTTTTGGAGTCTTGGAATTCAAATACTTCCGCTTACATTCACCGTGAAGGTACACTTCTTTTTTCTTCAAAAGTTTTTCGTAGACTTTGTCATCCATTTGATACCATTCCTTAATCAGCAGCTTTCTTCCCTCGCTTCCCACTTTTATTAATTTACTTGGCTGGCGACTCTCACAAAATAGACACTCCATATTCGCTAGGTCAGATTAAAAAAAAAATTTTTTTTTTTTTTTTCCTTTTCACAGATCAGTTTCAAGAAACGTTTGATGCAATTGCTTTTATAGAACATTTAAGTTAATGAATTAAATATTATTACTTAACTATTATTTTATTTAATCATTGTTAAATTCATAAAGATGAGGTTTATATAAACTGACTGAAGACTAATGAAGTCCCCCATGAAACTAAAGACAGGCTCATGAACAGGGTTTAAAAAAGTGGGAGAAGGGGGGTATAACAAAAAATAACATTTTCTCATATGTTAATTTTTGCTTTTACATCTTGTGACTAACTAGACTACTGGAATGCTACATACTATCTGCTATAATGTTTAGAAATCCCCTTAACTGTGGTGTAAAGTGAGGCATTATTTTAAGGATATCCCCCCCCCCCAACCCAGCAAGTAAAAAAAATTGTTAAAAGGGTATTTGGTGACATTACTGTGTATGTCACATACCATGCCATACCAAGCAGATAACGCATGCATCGTTATTTGCTGCACCTTGTTCATGCTACTCGTTGATCCCCTGCACTTTTAATGTGGCCTGGGTTGAATCTAGCCATTATCTTAAAAGTGAGCTGCAAATAGCAGGTCATCCACTCGTCCATGGAATTTTTTTTAAACAGGCAACTGAAGTAACTTACAGCGGGCTGTTGAAAACAGTAATTACTGTCTCCCTCCTCTTCTCTATACAAAAAGGGTAAGGGGGAGAAATTGAACATCTAATCAGTTTAAAATAAGGAGTATTGCATTGCAGTTTAAGAGGCGAATTTTGAAAATGTGACAAACTTGAGAAAAGAAAAATGTTTTTCATAAAAACTTCAGATATGCACAAGCAACACCTTGTATTCGGCTCGACAAATTTTAGTTTACACACAATGCCATGCATTTAACACTGCTTTTCTACAGAAAGGAGGTCAAGATTTTGACTATATAACTCAAGGACATTTTGGGCTGCAATGTATTTTTGTAAGCCGCTATTTGCATTTGTATTTTAGAAGTAGAATAGACTGATGCGTTTAGTATACTGAAGTACTAAAATTTTTGTCACCATTTGAATCTGTATTTTAAAAGTAGTACAAACTGATGCTTTTAGCAAATAGTACGATTTTAGACTAATTCATGCTCTTAGGAACTAACCTCAAACTCATACCGCAAATACTGGAAGATTGGATCGAAGTCTGAGGTGATTTCAAATCTCTATAGATTTATGCACGGCACATGGTTCATACCCTTTTTGGAGAATAAAATTAAGCACCCATGACGCGTAATAATCATATGAAAGGGGGGGGGGGGTACGGGATTTTCAAATTAAATTCAGTGACATTCATGTTCATATCAACACGCTTTTGTTATACCTCTTTATGCATGCACGCACACTTTCATGTTTAATAGCTTATTATGAATAATTACTTTTATAGTCTAAAACCACTGTCAAGAAATTAAGGTCCATACTCTAAACATCTACTCACAATTAGTATTCACAATAGAAGTTTTATGGTGGTCGACCAAAACCTTTGAATTTCCATTCAATTCAGTGTTTCTGAATCAATTTTTGCCATCAGAGCAAAGTTACCCTAGCACTAAAAGCTTGTGTGAGACCACAGTATGCATCCTATAAGTGTTCCCTATATGTATATACATATATATTATACATTATACTATATGTTTATACATATACATGTATAAACACCGGGAACTTAAGCACATACTGTGGTCTCACACTTGCAAGCTTTTAGTGCCAGGGTGACTTTGCTCTGATGATGAAAACTTGTTCAAAACACTGAATTGAATGGAAATTCAAGCGTACTGGTTGACCATCATAAAACTTTTATTGTGAATACAAATGAAAGCAAATGTTTAAAGTATGGACCTTAATTTCTAGACCGTGGTTTTAGACTATAAAAGTTATTTAAAATAAGCTGAAATACACCACACACATAAATGTGCATGTGTAAAGTATAGCAAAAGCATGTGTACATATAAACATGAATGTTCTTAGATTCAATTTGCCCCTCATCGTGTATCATGGGTGCTTAATTTTAATTCTCCAAAAAAAGTATGAACCATATCATGAACACATTTTAGAAAATGTATGTAAAAGAGAATAATTCCCCATCAAACCTTTTTTTTATAAATTAACCTTTAGCTTACGGGGCTGGAAAACAAAAATTTGTCATTCCACACAGGGAAATCGCCCCTACAAATCAACCTAAGTAGCATCTGAAAGCATCGCTACATGGGATAAGGAGGAATGTGCAGCTGTTCTTAAACACAAATAAACAATGCCAAATAACTTTATTGTGCATGTATTGTATGTTGGTGAAAGATTAGAAACTTACTCATAATCTAATAGCAGATCCTTAACTTTCATACAAAGCAGTGGAGAGGAGGTAGGGAGGGGGAAAAGGTCCTGTTTGTACAGTAGGCCTTTATCTCATCCCCCCCTTATTGTTATAACCTGTGATCCAGCCATTTGTCCAACTAAACTGACCACTGACTTCCGAAAAACAGGAAAGTGTGGCCGGGGGGGATCTCGGGACAGGACTTATCCCAATCCCATTCTTTTGGGCGATAAATCTGCTCGGAAATATGTTGCCCCACCCATAAGCTAAAGGTTAAAAATTAAGCACTTTAATCCAAATCCATACAAAATTAAGCACTTTTCGGGGTTCTTAAAAATAATTTAGCTAAATTAAACACCTTTAAGCACCCATACGAACCCTGATGGTAAAGCTTGGGATTCAATATAGCGAGTCCAAAAACTGCAGATGGCGTAACTAGATATTTTTTTGCCCATTGAAAGTGACTGTCACTCCCATAATTCTTGTGCCTGTCATTGTTTTTTAAAGGTCAATTACCACCCTCTCAAATTATGGCACCCATCCCCTTGCGCCCCCCCTCTGCTACTGATAACCAGGAGTCGATAGAAACGAACTCCAAAGTCATTCCCTCATGCATTGTTCATTAAAAAGTATGAGTGCAATATGAAGCATTTCACTTACCCGAAACTGAATTACATACTTGTTGACCAGAAGTAGCATGTGGTTTGCTTGGACATGATGAAATGGGCATTTGCGAATCTACGTCAGCCTTGCACTCATCCTGAAAAATGGATTGTGTAAAAAATATGCAATTCAATCTGTTCAACAATTTCGATTTGTGAAAAGGATTGTGACAACATGAAACCTTAAAGTGGAACATAAATTTAAAGCTTTTAAAATTTATTAAAACTTCAATGGGGGAAAGCTTATTTTAAGTAGAATGTTATAAATCTAATAACAGAGCCACTGTTAAAATCTTCAATCATTCATTAAAAATTTATAGAACACTTATTTTACTATATTTGTGATTTCAATACAAAAGCAAGAAGCATTCTATTTTACCCACTAGGACAGTGGTTCCCACCTCTTAAGCCACAGACCACTGCGAAAAATTCTCACGAGATCAGGGGCAGATTTAGGAGGGCTATCGCCCTCTTTGAATGAAAATTTGATTGATCATTGAAAAGATACACGGTAAAGGTCCAATGAGGTATTTCCAAAAATCAAGTCATTAATTACCCTCCCCCACCTTGAATGATACCTAAATCCATCCTTGCACGAGTTGACTGCAAGACCTTAATAAAAGAGGAAGCCGAGTCTCTTTTTCTGGGGAATGGATTTAGGTGTATAAAAATAAACAGAGCAGTGTTGCCAACATTAAAGCCAAACAAAGCAATACTGTCAAGGTCAAATCCCTAGTGGCAGCAATAGAAAGTCTCTACATTTCACCAGAAAGTCCCTACATGCAAGCAGCCAGCTTCAAGTGGAGGGGAATAATAAAAATATACCATGAGTTTAATTTTAATGTTTAATAATAATTTTTACAAGGTTTTTTTTCAATAATTTTTTTTTAAATTATGACCCGTCTCGCGGACCACCAATTGGGAACCACTGCACTAGGAATGCTGCACTTTCTGCAATGTGTCACATCTTGGCAAAATTAAAATATCTTCTTTTGTAGGATATGCAAAAGAGGAGGAACGTCCATATAGATGTAGAAACATATAATTTTAATTTCTTCAGTTGCTTCAAGAGTGTTTAATATGCATCCAATCCAATTATCCTCATAAATACACGTTACAAAGCCACAAATGTCTATGAATACATGTTCATTTTTGCTAAAAATACATACTGCTTTTGATATTGTGGCATTAGAATACACTTTCATTTTGGAGGTGGTTGTTATCAACTGGAATGAAGCAGTGCAATTGTTGTGTGTTACATATAGTTCATGACATTTCGAAACGTTTCTGCAACAACTGTCTTTCAACCTTATGCTGGTGTTCAGTGAAGAAACAAAACCACATGCTTGAATATTTTCAGTTGCACAGTCATAATTTGTGAACTGAATGGTCTCCGTAAGCTGGCTTTGGCTGCTAGTCTCTTAATAGTAGCTCCTACACCATCATGCGCACTTATACAATGCGAAGTAGAATAAAAATGCCATTCAGCTGATGTACCAAAATCTGCTTTGTGGTAGCAAAGATTAATGAAACTTCTCCACTTTTTATAATAGGCAACTGCTCCATTGGAAAAGTAATAAATACGTTTGGGCTTATTTGAATTTTTTTTTTCTAAATAGGCAAGTAAATGACGTTGAAAAAGGTGAATTGCAACAGTATCATGCTGCAGGCATTCTGAAATTACAACATAGCTGATATGTTTTACATTTTCAAAGTCTTTATAATAAACTGCAAAAGGGTGTATTGTTGCTTGATTATTGTTCCAGTGAAAGCCTTGTTTGTTTGTTTTTTGGTTTTACGGCTCAAAGACTACAGTGGTCATGCTGCGCCGGGACCTACAGTTTTCCGAGGAATCCGAACCTCTTAATGCCTGGGGAACCAAACCCCGGACTACAGTGAGCAGTACGTGAAAGCCTTGTGCAGCATCTTGTAGCATGAAAGAATAGTTTTCAGCAAAGTCACATATCACCAAAAATTCAACATCTTGAAGTTTCAATTTTACTTCATTTTGAAATAATGCTTGTTCTTTGGCTAATCAGGAATGCTTACAAAGAATCCTTAGTTTTTCAATAAATTTATTTACAAATTCCTCTACTGATTTAGTTACCGTCATCAGTGTGGTTCGATCTATGGATACCCACTGGTAAAATGTCTGTTCATCAATGCCTCTGGAATAACGCAAATCAGAAAGATGAGTGTACAGTTTTCCCGTTTTTGGGCATAACTTGCATTCACGTAAATACAAAGCTGGCAAAAGTGGGTTACAAATAATATTAGCAATGCACGATTTAATTGTCATACCACTTTCAGCAGATAGTTCCTAAATTTTACAGTCACTCAACGTTAGTTTCACGTTCTGATGAATTGTATATACACAAATAGTATGAGTTCCACTTGCACCGGCAAGAACACAGTTCTTGGATCTTAATTCACAAAATTTTGAGAAGCCTATTTTTAGATTTGAATGTTTATTTTTAAAACAAAGGTAGGCTTTCTTTCAAGTTGCTCAATATTAACCTTTTCTGTAAATGTGTGCGCTGACCTTCAACGCTCACAGAGACAATATCTTTTTTTCATGGCATGCAACGACTTACTTCATTTGAGGTGTAAAATTCTTTTACCGTGTTTATAACAGTTTCATCAAAGTCCTTTCCAGGTTTTGAATTTGGGGTTGTTAAAATTTCCTCCTCTTTTACCAGCTGTTTTGCACCCCATGCCATGTAATCTGAGGCATTAAATTCTTTTTGGATTTTCCTAATACTCCAACTTTTTGGGGAAGAACTGTTAATATTTGAATTTTGTCACTTCTGTTACTAGATGATTTAAATTTCTCTTTCAACTGTGATAAAATTTAATTCTCTGCATCTGTTGTTGGTTCACCTGAAGAATGAAAAAGAAACTGCTTGTTACTCAAGATAGATGTAATTTTTTTCAACTTTTCTGTGGAATAACTTTTTTCTTGTATTCTTTTCTTTTTGACTGGTGTTTCCCCTAAATATCGAAGGCTTTCATTTAGTGAAGTCATTGCTACATCTGTGGCAACAGCATTTTTACTGTCATAAGACTGTGGTTCAGAAATTCCTGTTTGAAACCCAGTTCCTTCGGTAGAACAAATAGGCAGTTTAGCCAATTTTATACAACATTTTGCACATATTTTCCAGTCCCTTGAAAGGGTGGATATTTTTTCTGTCATCCAGTTTTGAACTTTACGTTGTTTTTTTTTAAACTTTCCCGTGGCCTTTTAAATTTAATGGATCGCAGCAATATATTGTTCTTGAAAGAGCATTCATTTTCAACTTCACACAAAAAAAGTTACTTTCATTAACACCTCCATTTAATAATAGTGAATATGTATTGAGACATCTACCGCATCACCTTCAGTCTGTTCCCAAGTGAAAATCTAAACCAATCCAAAACTAAAGGTTTTAGGTTTTGGTTTACAAACTACTGAAATCCAGAACTAAAGATCTTAGGTTTTGATTTATAAATCACTGAAATCCAAACCAAAATTAAAGATCTTAGGTTTTGGTTTACAAATGACTGAAATCTCAATCTCAGCCAAAACTGAACCCCAGCCCCACCCCTTTTTTTTTTAAGTAGTAGCATGGTTTAGTTTTATTTTAGAAATGATGGTTAGAACCAAAAGCACAAAACTTTATTACCTGTAAGTCTTCATAACAACTAGGAAAATACATCTTGATATGAGATTTGCAAATTTAGACGTCTAGAAGATGATTAATTTAAAACTGCTTGCAAAACTTCGTCATAATTTTAATAATATAAACACTAACCCTTAACAATATACTTTGTAATTCCTTCACTACCACTTTTATTTACATTACATCATCAGATAATTAGTTTCATTATTGTGTTATGCAGGTTAGTTAGACGTAACTTAATTGTTAAGACCATTTTGAGAAAAGAAAAATTCAATTTTTGAGCACCTGTGGGTTTTTTTTTTACTTAAGAAGCAATTTATTAATGAAAGTAGTATTTTCATTTCATTTAATGAAAATTATTCTGTTAAATTTTCTGCAAGTACTTAATTATTAAAAAATTTAGTGAAAATCAATATATATGCCATACTTCATTCTCTAATTTAAATATACCAAAGAACTTCTTTATGTACGTCGGTAATTGCATTACTATACGAGTAATTACATTGTGTTAAAATAAAGCCCTTCTGCCCAGCAGAGTATTGTAACCCAGAGAGTATAACTGTAAATTCAGACGTATCTGCAATGATTAAGCAATATGTGTGGTATCGTATTGGTGGAAATTATGCTTATTGTTTATACATAAAAAATTAATAACTTAAAATTGAATGAGAGTTCCAACTTGAAAATCGGCAATCAAAGTAAGTAGTGGGGGGGAAACACCGTGTTTTGAGATATTGAAGGTCAAATGGGTCACGTGACCTTGACTTTCAGTACCCTATCCATGTTACACCTCCCCAAAAACCTCATATCAAGAGCTTCAAAACGAGGCCTCATTCATCTCAGTAGCTTAATTAGAAGAGAAGTTACATAATATTTTATGTCGCTAAGCTATGCTTAAAATTCATGTCATGTTAAAATCAGCTATGTTTAAAAATTCATGTCATGTTAAAATCAGCTATGTTTAAAAATTCATGTCATGTTAAAATCAGCTATGTTTAAAAATTCATAACTTTGGGGAAAAAGCAGATAAAAATCTAAATTTTGGCAGGTAATTATAAGTCATAATGTACAACAGTACTACCAATTTTTAAAGAAATCAGAGAATGTTGGGTCGTAAACTGCATTTTTCTACGTTGATTTGACATGGAATAAATAACCCAATAACAACATAGCTAGGCCTACACTATTAACATTTAACGGAAAAAATACATTACTCTAAGGACTGTACTATGTGGTTACGACTGTATTTACATCAAAACAGTGGCGTAGCCGGTGTGGGGGTGCCCCCGGTACGAAAGCCCCGGACGCAAAATTTCAATATTAGACTGGCGGAAAGAAGTGCTAACGAGTTTTAGCGGGCGCAATACTTAGCTTGCCCAGGGCGCTGCATCAAAACATTCATTTTACAAATATTAAGTAAGGTGAGGGTGGAAGTAGTATATCTAGCTTTATTCATCATTTCAAATTTTTGTTTTGTGCACCAAGCTCATATTTAAGTAGGATATTAAATTATACAAAGGTTATATCTGCATTTTTTGAAGGAAACATTTGCGAAAACAACACGTTTTGAAGAGAAATAAAATATTTAATGGCACAACCATGAATAAATGGACACAACACACGTTTCAAAACAACATTATAATAGTTTAATGTCCATAAAAAAGCTCTATATTACACAAACGATAATCTAAATTTGGTTGTAAATAAACCGTGTTTAAACGAGAATCCAATGGTGCAACAAATTAAAAACAAACATTTATGACAAGTTTATGAGAGAGATATTTTGTTATGACATAATTTGTTGAGATCCATGGTTAGTGCATTTCACATACAGCTTAATGAATGTCAATACTGCTTAAGAATAGTGTAAATAAAGGTTATGCTGTCGTATCGTATCCATAGCTAATCCCTACATTACTACAAAAAAATTGGGACTAGTCGAGTTTATAAATTCAAATATCATCAACAGATGGCGCCAGCAGCAAATCAATTTTCGTCTTCTCCATGTTCATTTTCCACATTTCTGTCGCCACACGAATGCCCTATAAGATAGTGAAAATGTTTATTACAACTGGCTGTAATAAATTAAATAACCAACAATGTAAAAAAACGAAACTTTAGAAACATTTCACACACAAAAAGTACTTCACATTTAAAAAAAAAATCGAATCGAAATTACATTTGGCAGCAATTTAATCAAATGGCATTAAGGTGAGTTCAAGTATTATGTATGAGTATTCAAGTATTAGCAATATTTTGGCCATTTCACCCCCTTAGCTGAAATAAATTGCGATTTTACATGTACTGTAATAACATACATGAAATGTGCTTGCCCCCCACCCCAAATAATTTTGAGAACTCTACGTTGAGTCCCGGTAAGCAAAAATTAAAATTGGCCAGCATAGAAAAATAAGTACAACGGCACACCTTGCCCCCCAAAAAAGTGCTTACATAATACTTGAACTCTCCCTTATGAGGTCTATTATTAATATTTGAAGCGGACATCTCATCTTCATACTTTGCCATTTTCCAATGTTCAGTTTTTAATTTTATTGCTAAAAAAATTTAATTATATAGGTACCGGCACGTAAGAGCGTAGTCGGGAAAATTGTCGGGAGAGGCACATTATTATTCTTTTCATTTTTAGACAAAAAAGCAAAGGAATATCATTATCAAAAGTAATTTCGGGGTAAGACCGGGACCCCCACAGCATAGGTTCTTACCAACGAGGTCCTTAGATTTCATCCGGACCCCCCGGGCTACAGCTCTGCTGCCCCCATCATCAGCAAGATTACGGTATTCCTAACGCCACGTATCAAACCTCCAACAAGCCAAAGGGTTGTCCTTTTCTTCTACGTGTAACACACGCACAGTTAGTTATTGTGACAATGCACTACAAAACATACATGGGTTTTCTGTCAAAAGAATGTGTCAACAGCTAGAAACGGAAAACATGTTTTAGCTAAAAGCGGCGACCCGTGAAATAGACCGCTTTCTTGTTTCCAAAGGGTTCGATTTGTCGATTTCAACACGCCAGTACTCGATGTAAGTACGGAGTGGGGTACGAGGGTCGAGATAGAGATCTGTCAATACACAGGAGTCAGTCTTCTTTTTGGAGTAAAAACTGTACAAAAGAAATTATACGCATCTGCATTCGCTTGTACATCTGTTTCGAGATTTGACATTTTACAGTAGAACTACTATACATTACTTCGAACAAACGCACCTAGAGCATCTGTAGCGATCGTGTCGGGTGTGCATTTTCATTCACAAAAACCCTGAAATTCTAAGGAGTTTTAAACTTCTGGCATCTAGAACTTTTACTATATATCAGTGGCGTAGCAGAGGGGGTCCTGCAGCCTCCCAAATGGATAACAAAACACATTTTCTATAACATCGCATCGCTTCTTTAAAAATCGCGCACTTCTTTAAAGTGACTCAAGCTTCCTTCCCCATAATTTTTGAATCACTACGCCACTACTATATATATATATACCGGGTGTGTCAAAAAAACGTATACACACTTTGAAGAGCCATAGAAATTTTATTTTCCGTTCTACAAGGTTAAATTTCTGGGAAAAGTAAGGTTATACATATACAGTCCATTTTGAAAAATAAGTGGTACTTTCTGGTCAAATTGAATGTTTCAAATGGTGGTTAAAGTAAATGTTCAAAATGGTGGCCTTCAGTATCAATACATTTCTGAGTACGAGCCACCACTGATTCCGTACATCGTACCAAAGTGTCCAATGAGATTTCTGTGCACACCGCTTGAATCTCATTCCAAAGTGTGTCCTGGTTACGTAGTTTACGTTTGTACACTTCATCTTTTACTGTACCTCATAAGAAGAAATCCAGCGGCGTAAGGTCAGGAGAGCGTGCAGGAAACTCGATCGGCCCCCCCTGCGTCCTATCCACTGGCCTGGCAAATTTTGATCCAGGAATTTAACCTCGTAGAACGGGAAATAAATTTTCTATGACAGTTTCAAGTGTGTATACATTTTTTGACGCACCCTGTATATGTGTGTGTGCAAAATTATGAAATAAATACAACTATATGAACAACAAGGATATTGTCGTAGTACCCTATTTCGATTCACATCGATTTCCTGTCTTTCAGTGTCAAATGTCCCACACAAAAATTGAAAGTGCGCTTCCTAATGTGTAATCAATTTCACCCTTAACCGTCAAAATAATAAATAAACAGTATTATTTCCTTCAACATCTTAGAACCATTTTCGAGACCTTGGCTTCACATATTCCTTGAAAAGGGGCCATCCAGGAAAAAAGAAAAAAAAAATCGGGTCATTAACCACCCACCCCCTCCCTTCTTTCTCCGCCGCCCGTCTTTTAACTATGTTCCTATGGGAGTTGAGGAGAGAGGACTGGAGAGTATTACGATTTAAGCAAGACTAGGGTAGAAGAAGGCTAGGACTGTGGTATGGGGGGTCGACGCGTGCCAAAGGACCACCCAAATTGCCGTCCTCAAATCTGTAAACGGGGGCTTGGCACGTCCCCCCCTCCTACAACACCACAAATGCAGACGCCTTAGAACCACTGACGCAATCCAATAGACTTTCCCTTCAGAAAGTAAATTTTTTAAAGGCGAGTCAAGCGATTGCACAGGTAATGAAAATATTTTACTTGTAAATACACCTCCCAATAAGGGACACTCATAGAACCGGACATTTTGTCCCGTCTTTGGAAGTGTACATATGTTGATAGATACATATACTGGAAACCGAAAGAATCGTCCTTTCAAGAGAAAGAAGTGTCCTTCACGAAAGGTAACAATGTGTATGTTTTGCAGGGTACATTCCCTACGTACTTATGAAGACGGGGGGGGGGGATTTCAAAGAGAAACAGATCAATAATTAGAGAAATTCTATTTATTCATTCCTTCACTTTGGAGATGGGTAATTTCATTCTTTTTCTGGAGTGGAATGATTCCCGTTACCCAACACGTACAGATCGACAAAATAATAATTTTCATTCCAAAATCACTCTCTACTTTTAGTATTGAAAAGTAACGGCTCTATCAGATTGTAAATTGAGCATTTATACACCAAAATAACGCACTTTTTATTATTCAAACTAAATCATACTTTTATAATTTTAATAAAATTTTAAAAAGTTTCTTTGTGGCTTTACGGCTCAAGGACTACAGTGGCCATGGTACGACGGGACCTACTGTTTTCAAAGGAATTCAAACCTCTGGACTTAACAATTTTCCGAGGAATCCGAACCTCTTAAGGCCTAGGGAACCAAACACCGCACTACAGTGAGCAGTGCGATCTTTATGAGATCTCTGAGTAAGCGTTCTTTGCACTGTTGGGAGTCGAACCCGGATTACAAAAATTTTAAAAAGTAAATTACTGGTATGGTGTAAGTTCATTGTACATAAACGTATTGAAAAGTTTTGTACGGGGGGGGGGACTTTTTATATGTAAGAGCTAATCTTCCACGTCATATGTTTGTCTGTTCGGGAGTTCAAAGGCGCCAGCCAAGCTGCAGCGGGACCTACAGGGTTTTCCTTGGAACTCAGCGCCCAGAATACAGTTAGTCGGCATGTGGGTTCCATTTTCTATGGGAGATAAAAGAACCCGCTTGGGAACCCTTTTTTTTGGGAGTCGTACTCGGAATAACGGCTCGTTGAGTGAACGTGCTATTACTGCACAATTGAAGGGCCACATGTAATATGATAATTTTTCATGTAATAAGACAGGGAGAGTTCAAGAATTACATAAGCGCTTCTTTTTGGAGTGGGGGAGTAAATGACCAAAATATTGCTTACGTAATACTCGAACTCCCCCATATATTTTTTAAATATGAATCACTCCATGGCGTTCGCAAATTTGCCTTGCCTTTGAGAGGGAGAGGGTCCACAATATATATATACCAGCTCTTTAAAAAAGTAAAAATAAGTTTTACAGAACTTAAAGAGTATACAGGTCTAATGAAGAGACAGAGGAATTGGAAATAGACAATACACATGACTAAATAACAGAAATGGATAATAAAAGCCATTCTTCGAATTCATTCAATCAAGAAAACATCAAAAGACGTTTGAAAAGAACCATTCTACCAGAAGAGAAAGAAATGTATACACCTATAAGGAGGAGGAGGAGAGATTGAAGGTTCTCAGGTCTGCTAATGTTATCTACTATTTGAAGTGATCCCTATAATAGATAGTAAAAGGATGTAGGTACCAGCATCAACAGCTACTGTCAAAAAACTGGCCCAAGAAGAAAAAAACATGCAACAGACGCGACACCGAGATAAGAATGACTGACTAGAGGCGATGTGGGTGACATCTTTCAACTGATCTCGCGTAATTTTTTCTCTCTCAAATATGGATTTACCAGTTGTGGGTCAGGGACTTATTGGTCGTAAATTTAGGGGGGTAAGAGGCATCTATTTTGGTACTTCCTGACAGGAAAACGAAAAGAAAGTCGCATACGAATAGGGCAGGGAGGAAAAAAAAGTATTACACTAAGTAAGTACAATGTAATGATACATACGTGTTTAGATTGTATTTGTCTTACTGTAAGTGGCAATGCAAAAATGACATGAAAAGGAGAAAAAGACAAGAAATAACATAATTACCATGGCAACGTGTGCAGCGAGATCTTGCTTCTTTGGAGAGGTTTCGGAATGCCAGCTTTTTATAGCCGTTGCTCTGAAGTTTCACAGCAGGATGCTTTCGTACAGGCAAAAAGCCTAAAAAGGTAACGAAAAAGGATCTCATCAATTTCACACATCTTTAGTTTTTGAAGTGTATGTACATGGTACTATACGCTGCATACAACATTAATATCATCATCATCATATTCAACCATTATCTATCCACTGCTGGATGAAGGTCTCTCCAAATGCTTTCCACACAAGTCTATCCTGGGCCATTCGTTTCCACGTCACCCCAACCTCTTTTCTTATTTCATCCACCCATCTAGTTTGAGGACGTTTTCTAGGTCTTCGGTGGTCTCTTGGAATCCAGTTCAGAATTTCTGTTGTCCATCGTTGATCAGTTCTTCTTGCAATATGCCCAGCCCATCGCCATTTCAGCCCTTTTACTTTAACAATGATGTCCTCTACTCTAGTTTGCTCTCTCACCCAAGTGTTCCTTTTCCGATCTCTCCTAGTTATTCCAAGCATGCACCTTCCACAATATATATATGATATACATTATATTCCATGGTTATACGTTGCATTTTAGGCTATACTGTAAATCACTTGGCCGTCTTTGTGGTCACTGACGTAATGGGGGGGGTGATAGGAATCATGACCTCCCACTGCGATGCAATTTTATATATATACAATTTTATATAGCTCTGTTATCCAACTCCCCGGTATGAACTTTCTGCGTATGCTAATGTTCTTCACTAAACGCCTTTATATCGGGGTTCATACTCTTTGGGTGAAAAAAAATTAAAAAAAATTAAATGACTTTTCCATGACTATAAACTAAAAACATTTCGGGGCCGTAGAAACAATTCATGTTCACTTGAAATATAATTTTGACTCCCAGTATTAAATTAAATTCACAAATAAAAATGAAATATTAATTTTGAAACGTATTCTACTGCAAAATATATAAAATAATGACCAAAATCAAATTATTATCCATTATCCTATATTAGAATAAACAATGAAGTTAGATTGAAGATTATTGCTTACACCTTGTAATGTATGCACACACATTGTTTAAAAAAATATTCACACACTAATGTTTTGTATTAGGCGTCTTTTAGTTCTGCAACTTTTCATCAATTTGCACTTGCACGTTCAAAATATGAACCTTCATTTTGGAGACACTTTTGTACAAACTATTTGATTTTGAAATTGATGTGAAGTCACAGTTTTTCGTTTAACCGCAAAACTGTCTGCAGATTTTTCGAGTTCTAAAACATCGGATTTTAAATGTTTCAGCTATTTCCTTAACCCAGGGTTAACTACTACAGGTGGTACTGGTTTTTACTACAGTCTTTGATTTTACCATGTTTGGCGCAGTATAGCCCAGATGCTCTTGCGCCATAAAAAAGCCAAACAATCAATCAATCAATTAACTCAGGGTTTGAAAAATACCGGACGGTCACGTGCGAGATAAAATGTCCGAATCCGAAGTGTGTGGTCACGTATAGAGATGTCAACCTGAGAAAGTAGTCATCAGTAAAAAAGTCAAGAATTTTCAGCAGTTTTCAGTAAATCCGGGCTCTTTTATTTCCTGCAAAAAGATTTTTTTAAGCACCTGCATTGGTATAAAGCAATATGTGTACCCTCCACCTTGAAACAACATGAAAATATTCCTGATAATGTGACTCAACTGCGTATGTTTATGTACGTACAAAATGATCACACTCTCACCAATACCATTTGTATCAGGTTCGTAGCAGGAGAAATTACCTTTTGTATCAGTATCATAGCAAGAAAAATGGCTTTCGGTATCGATTTTATAGGAAAAAAAACTTTTGCATACGTTTTGTAGAAGAGAAAAAAACTTTTGCAGTTTTGCAGAAGATAAACACAATTCTATTTTGTACAGGACAATTGGTTTTCATGTTTGTAATGTACAAAAAATAGTTTAATCAAATGAATGAGAATGAGTATGATAAAGATGAAAAGTCACATGCTTCATTGAAAAAGTAAAATTTCGTAAATATCAAGTTCTTTGTTTCTTTTTCTGTAATTTTGAAACCTCTGCCCTATTCTTGAGAAGCTAAAATCGTTGAAATATTTAAAAATTATTAGCAAATATAAAATAATTAATAATATAAATAATTAGCAAATATAAAATAATTAATAATATAAATAATTAGCAAATATAAAATAAGCAAATTAGCTTCTGTGTAAAAAACAAAACAAAAACAAAACCCTTTCCACCGCAGATGTGTTATTTCTTTGGATGGAAATTTGTAGGTGCAAAATATGACTAATTACCGCCAATTTCCTACCTCGCCAGAAGGTGGTGTACTAGGGCGAAATTCTACTATTTTGATGGAAAAATACTAAAAAATTACCAACAGTCGCTAATTAAGCACATTTAAAAAGTTCACGATTTTGTCGATAGATGGCGCATCACGGAAGAAATCTCTATCGAAATACGTATCTGAAAGCTCTATCGGCTCATCCACAAAGCCAGAAAATGAGCTCGTTTTATTGGTTGGTGTCTCGTGCCATCAAATTCTCGTCTACAAGTGACGCATTGACTAAGAAAATCAGCTACATTCGACAAATTGCCTCATACCGTGGCTACAATCCAACAATTATTGATCATATTTTTAAAGAACTCACTAAACCTAAACCGGCCTCTTCTCTCTCCAGTGATTCTTCAGCTCCTACGAACATTGTCTGAATTCCTTATGTTCCGAAAATTTCTACTAGGATCGCTGCTGTCCTGCACAAATTCAACTTTCGCGTTACCTTCACTCCGATCAACAAAATAGGCTTTTCTCATCTTAAGGATAACATCCCGGATTCTGACAGCTGCGGCATATATTCCATTCCGTGCCAGTGTGGCCAAATTTATATCGGTCAAACACGGAGAGCACTGCGCCTCAGACTAAATGAACACGAAGCTTATGTCAGAAAGCAAGAATTCCATAAATCGGCTCTGGCAAAACATTCATGGGAATTCGGACATCAGTTTCTATTCTCCAATGCACGTATTAATAAAAAAGTCAACTCAACACTTGATCTCAGTTTCTTTGAGGCATTTCACATTCTAGCAAACATCAATATTGCAGTTAATGATCAACTCCTTAGTAACTCTATATCATCCACTTGGAAAAACCTTTTGGGTCTCACGGCTGAAGACGTCTCCACAAATACGCTTTACTCCTCCGCCCAATCAAGTTTCCAACCGACGTGATGGCAACACCGGCCAACAGCACGGACATAAATAGAAGCCGCCATTCGCTCTGACGACGATAGCTGTTTAACGCTATCGAAATAGCTATCAGCAATGCTATCGTGTTAATGATTTTAAAGAACTGCACCATAAAAATTGTTTTGCATTTATTTCACTTTTGTAAGTAATAGTAAATGTCTACCAAAATTTCATCGATTTTAAATGGCAAACATGCAGCACTCTTTTCAGCTGCTAAGTTAATAAGGTGGCAGGAACAGCCCATAATTTCAATATTTTGGTGATGATTCTTTAACACTGCTGCTACACCTGCTTTATTTCCTATCACAACAGGTGCATTATCACAGCTAAAGGCAACACAATTAGAAATTGGAAAGTTTTCAGATTGTAAAGCACTTACCAGAAGATTTCCAATATTTAACCCAGTAGCATCTTCTTTCAAAGATGGCATAGATAAAAGACAATTCACAATTTTTTCACATAAAGGATCGAAGAAAGTTACCACTATTGGATACAGCTTTGAATCAACATCGTTGCTTCCATCGGTTGGAACTGAAAATGGATAGCACCTTAAATTTTCAACAAGTGATGAGGATTCCTTTGCAGACATTTCTTTCATAATTGCAGAAGTTTTGGTCTTTGCAGATCCATATTGTTTTGCAATACTGCTGTCAGGAAACGTTTTCCGAAAGAGCATCCCCGCGTGATCGCTGCAATTCATTGGCAAATTATGTTCGATCAAAAACGATGTAAATAAACATTCAGCGTTTATTTATCATGGAGGTATCGTTAAATGCAAAAAATTAAGGCTTGATACCATGATTAGACTCTACAGCCTTGAACGTCTCCTTATGTTCAACGGTCTCAGAATGCAAAGTAATATCGCGTTTACCACCGTGAGTAATGCTTATGTCTTTACGGAAACACGTGCAGAAAGCATATTTTGGCCCCAGTCTTGAGTTTTGAATAAAATTAAACATCTTCATATATTTGGCTTTAAACGCTTGGTAGTACCTTTTATTAACGATCGACATCGTTAACATTATTTTCAAAAACATATACAAACAAAACTTACTTTCCAGAACAAAGAAATACCAGATACGTCTTAATACATGGCTTCCCTAAAGGAAGTCACATGCTTGACCAAAACCTTATCGATGTAGCACATTCTTTCTTTCCTACCGAACAACTACATATCCAGATGCGCGATTTTGTTGTGCAGAGGCATCACTCTACGTCATAGCTGGAGCTAAAATTCCCCGTCACGCCACGCATGCGCCGTCAATGGCAGGCAAATTTTTCCGTCTTTTTTACCGATATTTGCATTTATTTACGCATATTATTAAATATGCACATATGCGCAAAAATTTAAATAAACGCGCATCAAGAAAAATAGGTATTTAAATTTAAAAAAAAAAAAGAGGATTATCGACGAAATTTCCGAAAATCGGAAGAAATCGTTTTCCGACGAGGAAGATCGGAAGACCGATAAAAAAATCGGAAGCCTTGCGGGTAAATCGGAAGGATTGGCACCTATACTATTAAATTAACCTGCAAGCCTCTGCGTGTGTAGATAATGAAAGTCGAAAGAGGAAATATTTCGAAACATATGTCGCAAAATTTCGGCAAAAGTCGCCCGCTATTTTTTAAAGTATGGTGAGGAAATTTTTCTGAACTTTTAATAAAATGCTCCGAGTAAAAAGTTATTCAAAATATGGTAAAACTGCGAGTTCACATAAAAATTTAAAAACTTTCAATCCTTTATGAAATGGGCAGTCTTACTATCGCGATACACTTGATAATGAAGTTTTATCTGTCGATTTCCCCCCCCCACTGTTCCACAATCACGGCTCCGTTTCATTTCGTTATTTTGATCCAAATTCAAAGCAATTTTTACACATAAAGCTAGATGTAAAAAATAACAGAGAAACAAGAGCAGTCGGAAGCGTCGCCTCCAAACATGGAAGGCGCGGGCCATCTGCAAAGTGCCATATCAAAAAATATGAATTTTTGAGGGGCCAGTAGAAATTTGCACGTGAGGATCGTGACTGAGGTTTTCCATAGTTTTCTTGGTATCAACCGTAAAATCGAAAGATGACGGCATCAACATAATATGTAAACAAATATGGAATTTAAAATATTAGTTGAGATATTTAAACAAAAGTGTCAGCTTTCCTACTTCTTTTGTTATCCAACCTGTTTCTGATTTTAGACGGGACGAATCCAAAGTGGAAAACATTTTTTACAGAGCAACCAAGCAGAAGTCTTGCATTTTTTACAGAGGGGAAACTTGGTCCGCTGTTTCTTCTGAGGATGTTCCGCATAGCACTGAGTGAAACGTTAAGTGTTTTTAATAAACAAAAGCGGCGGAATATCCCGAAAAATTCTTTAATGTATATGGAAAACATTTGCTCTAGCCCAGCAGTTGATGCTACACTTGTAAAAAAATGTTTTGAAAGAACATTCACTTTTGAGCTTATGTGCGGTTTCAAATATGGGGTGATATTCTCCCACCAAATTAATGGGTCAGTTTTATTAAAATGGTCTTCAAACATGCATAAAGGAAATGGAGCCTTCCCAGCTGTAAAAGACACAGCTATTGGCAATAATTCAGGGTCAATGTCATTTAAAAATTCAAATGCACATTTCTTTTGACCATCATTTAACCTTTTCCGACGGAAGCAACGGTTTAAAAAATTTGCAACAAAATGAGAAGTTAATACCATTGTTTTTCTCACATAAAACTTTTTGTAAACATCTTAAAACTCATTTTTTAATTTTCTTCTAATTTTCACATTTCAACAGAATCTGAAATCCTAGTTTTGTTTTTCTGCATTTTATCCAGAGCAGGGTTTAAGCTGGCTCAAAACATGCTGTCGCAAAAATGCTAAAATGGGGCAAAAAAGTTGTAGCAAAATGCTAAAAAATATTAGTTGCTTTCGTTGTTCCAAAAATCGTATCCATGAAATTATTTATATCAACAATGCTTAATAGGTACTGTTAAGAATTTTGAAGAGGAAACGAAAAGGAACAAGAAAAGACAGCTGAAGTGCAAAACTAATATTTTGGAATCGGGGAATCCTGTTTTAAGAGAATAAACTGCGTAATTAAAAATGCATGTCCCTTTTTCGCGATGGACAATATCTTTTTCTTCGCATTTTGCGAAAAATGCGACTACAGTTTCAACTCTAATCCAGAGCATCAGCCTTTGAAGATGGGTCATGATGTTTTTCCCTTCTTTTAAGAACGCTTTGCATTTATTTATTTATTTACTTATTTATTTTACATGATTTACACTTTGCCCATTTTCCAGAATTCACATCTATTTTTTCATAAGTAAAATAATCCAAAACAGAACCATTGTTTCTTGGCAGTTTACATTTAAAGTTGTGGCACTATAACATTTGAAGTTGGTGCCTCTGAGAAAAAATAAAGTCTGCTTAGCATTTGATGGCGATTTGATTTGGTTTGGTTTGAAAGCAGTCCAGGAACTATCCCATTTCAAAAAACCAGTCTATAGTGAAGCTTTATATGCGCTCGCAAAGGGGAGGATGATAGATCGTCTGTAGCTCAGTTGGAAGAGCCCTTGGCTTGATATCAAGAGGTCGTGGGTGTGGTTCCCACCAGGAATAGTGAAATGATTTTTTTCTTTGTGAACCGTTTATCGTCTGCTTAACAATTTAGATGTTTGTCTTTGTGCGTGTTTCCTTTTGCAAACCAAAACATCAACGTTGCCAATATAACAATTTTTAAGTTAGATTTAGCCTTTTCTCCCGAATATCTGGAGATTTTATCCTAAAGTTGAAAATATCAATATTCTATATCGATGATATTTATCACTTGATACATATGAACGAACTCTGCTGTAATCCAATATGTAGTACAGTCTACATACTAACGCAGTATCTCCATAGCTGTTTAAATATTGATATGGTAAGTAAGTAAGTAAGTAAGTACTGTTATTCATCGACACGTTATATACTGTATTTCAAATAAAACACAAGCAGTTTGTCGTTGTAAGTAATGGTGTTAAAAAGGAACTTAAATCACTAAAGTACTGTAAGTAAGCGTATAAAAACTGTACAGCACTTTTCAAACGAACAAACCAAGTTTATTACAAATGAATTTTTGAGAACATTTAATTGTTTGCTGACATTTCGATGTATATATCATTATTTAGAAGGAAAAAAAAATATTTTAAACCACAAAACTATGAATACAAGATAACGTATTTGCCTATAGACTATAAATAAAGAAACAGCGCTACGAAACGGTTACGTGACGAAGGGAAAATAACGTTTTGGTGGGTCATTCAAGGGCGTTCGACCAATCGCCAAATCAACATTCGATCTAAAAATTTTGAGATTAGCAAATCAGATAGATGTGATAAAATACGCCAACTAATTATAGCTCAACCGGGAAAATCAATCAATTTCGTCTAATCCTTCATCGCTATCACTGCTCGATTTCATCGCTTCTTTCGAATATGTCGCGGTGTCTTGGATTTTGGCTTTGCATTTCTGAATACACAAAAATATTTTAATTTAAGGCTCCGTTCATACTTCATAGAATCCGATTAAGAACTTCCACATTTGAAAATCGTAATTAAACTTAACAAAAAAAGAAAAAAAAAAAGAGTTCTATTATTTAGTTTGACATTTAAAATTAAATAAAGCAACAAACATTTTAAAAAAAAAAGTTAAGAAAGCAGTAAATGTAATAAAAACAAGGATGTCGACTGGAGCTAAGCGGGCTGGTTCCCCCGCCCCAGCCGGGAAATTTTGTTTTATTGCTTTCCCCAAATAAAATTATTATAGAATTTTGTTTTAATTTTTTTTGTAATTTTCATATTATTGTATATCGTAATATTGTATATTCATATTGTATCTTACGGACCCCCGATATGGTTCCGTGGACCCCTGGGGTGGCCTGCGGGTCACAGTAAAAGAACCTCTGGATCAGCTGATTTCACTACTAAAAATGATTTATTTGATTAAACCATTTCGAACATTAATTATATATTCCATACATACTAAGAATTAACTCCATTAAAACATTTTGTATATTTTGAAGGCGTTTGGAGGGGGAGAAGTTTCAGGTCCTAAAGCACTAGCCAAAAATAAAATCCACTCGCCACACTTTAGCGCGTAAAGAATTTATTTTGGTACCTATACGCTAGGCATTTATTTGTCATTCATTAATGAATGTTAGTGTATCTTCGCTTGTCCGTATCGAAATGCATAGCACATAACAATGACATCCACTGTAATGGAATTTCTGTAGTGCTGGTCCATTCACGTTACGAATACGAAGTGTTCCGATACGAAGTTTGGATCCTATTAAAAGAAATGTAGGAAGCGATAACCGAAGCCTTGTTCGTCTTTTAATTAAATTAAATTATGACAAAAGCCTCTTTTAGCTTCAGATGTACTCGAGGGAAGAATCGTTATAAAATGTTATACTTTGCTTAAATTACAAAATAATGAAACTGATAGATATATATGGGAAAACACTGCTGTATTTAACGTATTTCGCACCCCAAATCTGGGTTTGGGAGTAAAGTATTGTATCGATCAGTTCTGCTTCAAAGGAATACTCTAACAATTATTTCGTACACAGTTCCCCTCTATGATCAATACTCTTACGAAGTTCAAGTTGTTCACGAAAGTCCCATTACGAGCCGCATGGTTCGAATCCAAATATGTTCGCTATGCTGATGCTGTGAGAAGAATAGTAGTAATAAAAAATGAAACAAAAACATGCTATAAATATCGAGGAAGAATGCTTTCAGTAAATCGTTCTTAAACTTCCTTTTTATTTCTGAAAATATAAACAAATCATAGTTTGCGATCAACCAATACCACCTAAATCTTTAATGGAAATCTAGAAAATAGGTGGTACTAAATCAATTCGGTGAAAAACTTTACTACAAGTTGGCAAGTATGAAACGGGTAAAGTTAGTGATGGAGTTCTACAATCTTTGTGGGTGAGAACCGCGAGGACCGTGACTACGGGCCTAACGCTAGCAATATGCCCCGTCTAATTAGCCCTTATGAAACAAAAATTATCGTATAGAGAGAAAGAGACATATGCAAAATTTGGAAGCAGTTCGGAAATACTTGTACTGCGCATATGTTGGATGGAGAAGAAGTTCCCCAAAGATTCCACTGTCCCCTTTTCATAGACCCTTTTCCATTGTCTAAACATGCATTTCGTCAAATGGAACATTTGGGGATCATTTTCGTCACATAATTAAATTTTGTCAAAACTATGAAATGTTCGCAAACCTTGATAGAAAAAATGAGAATAAACGAAAAAGGAAAAGAGTCGCCAGAACGTGAAAAAAACTTCCAATTTAACGAAAATAGTTGCAAATAGTCGCTTTTTAGTCGCCTGTGGCAACCCTGCATAATCAGTTAACCCAGGGCAGGGATAAAGCGCCAGTCGGGGCTTTGGAATCCCAAGAGACCCAGCACGAAATTTTTATAATATAACGAAATTTGCCATCAAACATAAGGGCCCGATCTGCCATATTGCCTAGGGGTAGGTAAATCCTGCCCCGGCCTAGAATCAACCTATCAAACTAGATAGTGAAAGTTTACTAGACACTATAGGCGTAGCCAGGGAGGTGGTTTTTGGGGGTGTAACCCCTCATAGCAATGAAATTTTGCATATTTAACATACGAATGCATGAGTCGTACCTCTATAACCCCCCCCCCCCTTACGAACTTTCTGTCTACGCCTATGCTAGGTACTAGGTAGTTGTAATTCCATAAGTGGTTTTCAGCCGTTTGTCACCGGAATTAAAGAGCTGCTAATCGGCGCTATGAGCTGTATAATACAGATAGTGTTAAGCTAATTTATAAGAAAGTAGTATGCATATGCCAACACAGAAACGGAACAGCATTCGTAAATAAGCACTCAACTACATACTAAATAAACAGCTTTAAAAAACGAACTCTGGAGAATAAAACTATGGGGGGAGGTGCTTGGTAAAAGTCCAACGGAATCTCCACGAATTAAACGATAATTATACCTGTATCCACCACTTTAGATTTCTAATACAGCTCCATTCCCATGTAACTTAATTTCTCAGGAGAAAGGGGGGTATGTTTCCCTTTACCCCCCCCCCTCCCCAGCGGAGGAGGTTCAGATGTGTGTCCAAGGTGAAATGGCATTTACTTACGCATCTGTCCACTTGATTGGATCGATACGATTTTCCTATAGGCATCGATTATAGATATCATCGGGCACTGCTATAAAAAATAATAATAATAATAATAATCTGGCTAGTGTTTTCCCCCCTCTTAGACATAGAGTTTGTTATTGGAGAGGGAAAATGGTTACCGGTTTGAGAGCAAACGAGCTTATCTCCCTCGAGAACATTATTAAATGCTAATGTTAAAATAACGCTAAAAAAGTCAGCACGATGGCGCCTATGAAATAAAAAATAAAGTAACCTTTCTGGATCTCGCCTGCGCAGAAAGACGTGGTTTGGAGCTCACGAGGGAAGGCAAAATAACCGCAGGGTGTCCCAGAGGAAGTCTAGATTTTTATTTTCCTCAATTCGCCATCGCGAATCCAATTTGGCAAATTGGCAACAGGGGTTAACTGGAGTGACCTTTAATGTCGTCCAATCGCGACGCTACAATAAAGGACAAGGGGGCGGGGCCATCTTTGATTGATAGGCGAACTTAAACATGGGGGCAAACATATTTTAATCTCGTCATATTCCTTTCGATGCAAAACTCGACTCGATTCGAAGCACTCATTGTCTACCTGGTTCAATGGTGATGATGAGGAGGAAAAAACATTATCATTACCTGGCGAGCAGCATAGTGTAATTCTAATTGTTTCTACATTTGGCTTGTAGGTGAAATGGAGACCGATTTTTTTTTTATAGATGGCTTTTTATTAATTAATACCTTTTAATCCAATGATTATTAATAATTCTTATTGTCAATTATTTTGATGGGATAGGTCGCGATAGACAATTCGAAACTTTCAGTGCACAGATGTTAAATGTTTGGGTATTCAATCTTGATGGTAAATATTTGTTACATTTAATATAAAAAAAATTAAAAGTTGGTTAGTTAATAGTTACATTTTACATGTTCCACGACTGATAGATTAATCATCTAATTAATTCATTCATTCGTCTAAAACGAGATCACTGGCTTAACGCGACCGCCCCTCCCCCAATTATACGTATAATTGGGGGGGGAGACTGAAGACAGATGGTGTCCACGCCTTAATTCAAAACAATCAAAAAGTTAACTGACAACGTTAAAATGTTTCTGCACATGTTTTATGGCTAAAGGACAACTAAGATGATGCTGCACTAGATTCTACAATTTTCTCAGGAATTTGAACCAAATCCCGAACTGCGGATCTGTAAAAAAAGGGGGGGGGCACAGGGCCAGTAGCATAGCAATTCAAAAATCACGGTGGGAGGGGTGAAGTGGCTTTAAAAAAAAAAAATATACATATATATATATATGATGCGGCCTTAGAAAATAATGCGCTCTGATCATGCCCGAGGGGGTCTTGGTGACCGCCCCGAAGCAATTTTAATGGGACATCACTTCTACGGCCTCGGTTCTGATATCCAATGGGGGGACTTGAGCCCTTTTTCCTACGTCACTGCACCGAGTACTGCTCGTGGAATCAAACGACGTTTTATTCACACAACCAAACGCGTCACCACAACGACATCGCAGGGGTCAGACGTGTAGTGCAGTGCTATGACGACATATTGATCAATATCAGCTCAAAAAAAATATCTTAAAAAAACCTCCCAAAAAATATTTATTTTAAGGCTGTTTTCTTTCGAGATAATTATTATAAAAAGGTCTATTTTTTCCTGACAACAGAGAGCGGAAGCGATCCGAGGATCTCCCTCTGCGCCTCATTTGGTAAACAGCGCCTGAAACGTAATACAGACCACTCTATCAGAGGATGTAGCAGATGGGGTCCCTTTCTGCTTATCTTCACAGGTGACGAGCAAAAACAAAAAAGTAATCGAGAATGAATGGATACGTCCGAAAGGCCGTCTTGAGACCGTCCAGGGGCGTGTCCCCGGGGTGGTTACGGACTGTTACCGTTTACCCACTCGACTCGTTACAACGGATAAGGCGCACGCGTTTTTATTTTCACGCGCGGCTATTACATACATCATGGAGCCGGAAATTGCAGTTTATCCCCTCGCCCCCCCTCACCACCAAACTTTTCCGCCCCGACCAGGTTTTAGATCCCATCGAAATGCCCAAAAGAAAGACTTCCGCCCAATTAAAAACGCTGTTGTATTCTCTGTGGAAGGATTAAAGTCGTCGTATGGTTTACGAAATGTTTAATCAAAAGTAATTCCCAAAACGAGAATTATACATTTATACAAAAATCATTCGATAATTAGTTTATCATTAACATTTTATATATGGTGTACGCGTTGGGGGGAGGGGAGAGCTTCACCTCCCTCCCCTACCCGCATGAGCGCCCATATGAGCACTTCTAAGTGGGGAGGGCTGAGAAAAATTAATATCTTCTTCTCAAGACTGTCAAACATTTTAATGAATGTACAAGATATTAAAATGCTACAAAAGTAATTGATACTGCTTGACAGTGTAACAGCTAAAGTAGCTTATTTTAAATGACTTTAAATTTTTTAAAGTAAATTTTAGCCAGAATCGGGCAAATCAAATTTTTGAACGGCTGGAAAGGGGGGCAAGACTTAAACCCCCCCTCCCATGCCCACTGATATGGGCATACCTATGCGTTGTTTAAATTTTGATTTGCTCTGATTCTGCTATGCGTATACCAAAGTTTAAAGTCCCATTTTAAATAAGGTATTTTTAGCTCATTACTAATTGTAAAGCATCAATTATTTTGTAAAATTTTAATATCTTGCACATTTACTAATAATGTTTATCTGAAGGAGATAATCATTTTCTTAGCCCCATCTAAAAGTACTTGCTCATCGAGGAAAAACCACTGTTCAGGGATTTTACTTTCAATTACATATTCAATAATTTATTTTAAAAAATATATTTTAGGTTTTAGCTAAGAAAAACCAAAAAGGCACAAAGTTTTTATGCCATAACAATCAGGTGGCAAAAGTTGAAAGCTACTTATTATACGGTCAACTTTTAAAATTAAAATAATAATAGTAATAAAATAAAAAAAACTACGACACTGAAAATAGAAAACTGCCCCAACGTTAACAATGTAAAAGCTAGAAAAGTACAAAAAATTTCATAACAAAACTTAAAAAATAAGGATGAAGGTAGAATTTTTTTTTTTAGTTCAATATTATCATCGTCCCATATACATACATAAAATCATAGGCGTGCGCAGAAAGCAGAGTGTCTGTCCAAATTCTGTTTTAAATTTCCTCGACTTTTCCAGACCAAATCTTAATCGATTTCCAGTCGCTAATTACAGTAAACAACACACAATGCATTAAAATCGGCGTCATAAAGACAAGTTTCAAGACCATAAAATCCACTAACACAAACCCCAAAACCATTTACAACTCAAATTAGTGAATTTACAAATACAAAAACTGTATTAAAAAAGTTCATTTTTTTAATTAAAAATTTACATTAATTAAATATTTACAACATTTTCATTTGGCCCCGTTTGAAATAATTATAAATGAGTTTGGCTATGTAATCGAAAAGCTAATGCTTCATCTTCTATTCAATTCATTTTAAAATGTGTATGACTACGTATGAGGGAAAGGAGATTGTTATGATCAAAATACCTTACAGATTAGGTAATTTAGCTTAAAAAAAAAAAAATCTAGTTTCCGTTATGTACCTAACAAGAATTTTCTCCTGAGAAATATCTGGGCTTAATAATTTTATATAAATTATATTAGTTTTGGTGCAAAAGGGTAATTTTTGGAAGAAGTTTAGACAAAAGTATAAGTTTTTCAAAAAAATTTCCAGGAAAATTATTTTAATAAGCTATTTATTATAACAATGAATTTCAAATTTCCCTGACTTTGGCCTTTGTATTTCAAATTTCCCTGACTTTTCCAGATGAGTAGACACCCTGACATATATGAACATCGGCTGTGTGCGTATGCATGGTTACACGCCCGTGCGTACCTTTGTGAATGAACTGACTTCACCTATACAGAACGGGTAGGCCGATATTAAATCCCAACACCTTTAAAAACGCCCAGAAACTGCTTGGAGATTAGTTCTGTTTGAGATTAGTCTGAGGGAGGGGGCTTAGCCACTCGAAACGGGAGATAGTGGAATTGATTCGGTACAGAACCATCTGCCACCCTAAACCTGCCCCCACGTCACTTGGAGCATTTCTTTCATTTCAACCGGGAAGAAGGGGAATGCGTCACCCACTTGGGTCAATCACATCTCTGATTCTATTTCTCCTCTTTCTCATCTATCTTTATTTTTCTGACCTCTGATGACTGATCCATTTTAGAAAGGAAAACCGAATGTGGAAGAGCATGGGGGGAGAGGGGTCGAAGTAAAATACATAACCTAATGTAATAATAAAAGATAGAGAGAAAAAGAGCGCGCAAATTTTTAAAAGCTATTTTTATAGTTTTTATTTTGTAATAAAAAAATCATCGATTATTTTTATATTTCTATGGATTTTATTGCAATATGGTGCTATAAATTTTTATTTCGACATTACAAAATGAATGTTTTCCTCCCTCGTATTGTTGAAAAGCCAAGGATTTTGAAAAAGCGAACTGTGGGTGGGAGGGAGGGAGGAAGGAAGGAGATATCAATGGTTGTGGTTGGTTCTACTTTTATGGCACAAGTGTGATTCTGTGCCAAACAAGGTATGCAATATCAATTATATACCAATTGCAATATCAATTATATACAAAAATATGGGATTTCTAAATTCTCAACTGAAAGTCTAACACATATAAGCATTCGTACTCCCCTCTCCCCCCAAAAAAATGTTTTAGAGCATCTAGTAATTTTTTTCTTGATATAGTGGTTTACGGCAGCAAATTTAGTGTTTTTTACACTAGACAAGCAACAGACGAGTACTAAATTTGAAATACGAAACCTTAGCCTATATCCAGACATTTTTTCAGAAGATGAGGGTTTAGAAAAAGTTAGGGGCTAAAAGAAAAAGTTCCAGAATTAAAACGATAATTCACAGTTCAGTAACCACAGCTACGAATCAGTTCAACATTTAATTACAGAATTAAAACCAATAATACACACTTAACACAACTACAGAACTTTCATTGAGTTAAAAGCACAGCCTGGGCGTTCAATTCCACACATGTGCACATGATACATAACACACTCCTCTTCTGCTCAAAAACATTACTGATTTATCTCATCAGTTCTTAATAAGGCGTGTTGAAACTGTCACCTAAAATTCACTGTTGTACTTTTGAAGGCAAACGTTTAGCAGAATTAGGCAAATCGATTTTTACACAACGGATGGTCAAGCCCTCCTGCCCCCTATATGCGTGCTCACGGGAGATCTTGTAAACTTAAGCGCATTTATTCCGTGAAATTTATTGACGGATTTGAATAAGCAAAACAATAGTAATTTTTTTTTAATTTTTATCGGAGGGGTACCCCCATAGGGGTGGGCAGAAAGTTCATAAGGGGGTTATAGGCTTAATGGGAGGGGTTACAGAGCTACAACTCATATATTCCTATGTTAAATATACAAAATTTCATTGCGATGGGGGTTACAACCCCCAAAACCACCCCCGACTACGCCTATGGGTTCCCCCCTCCCCTCTTGGTATCTACCCTTAATCAGAAGTCAGCGTGCTATTTATTTATTTATTTTAATATGTACAGTATTACATTCTATTTAATCTAATTCCTAAATTTATAGTAAACACTTTCCTTTCAAAGTTCAAAATAGTGTGTTGAATTCTTGATTTTATACAAAGGAGGTACACTTTTTTTCTTCTTTTTTTTTCCAGCAAAACGTAAATGCCTTCATTGTTTCATAAAAATCTGACTCACGTTAAACGAATGAGCTTCGTCCTATAGGTCAAAGTTCATAATTTGACCCCCACCCCTCCCTGGGTGCAAAGGCGTACCCAAAGAAGCGTATACCTCAGACTCAGAGAACACATCTGCCACCCCATTCGCCAATCACTGTCAAATTTAAATCGCACTTTTCGCTCCCTCCATTTCCGTTGACGCTTCCAGAACAGGGCATATTGTTCCAAAATTATAGGGGTGGATAACGCACAGCATTTTCTGGGGAAGCGAACGACCACACACACACACCGGGTGAACTCACTTTTTGTCCCAAATAACTAGAAACTCCGAGAATTAGAATCGACCAAAAGAAGCTATTTCCACGCCAAATACATATAATAAAAAATATTGTACAAAACGTTTACATAATTATTTTTTTTTTAAATACAAAAAACGGGACTCGAATTTTCAAATTTAAAGTTTGCCGCCAAAAGAATAAAATAAATAATAATAATTTCGCCGCCAAGATACGATGAAAAGCAGCCAAAACTTCAAGCAGTTTAAAAATAAAAAGTTGGTAAAAATACAGGATACAATGGTATAAATATTGATATGACATTGTAAACAAGTGTAGAGGTATAAGAGTGTTTCAATGTAAAATTAATATAATCGCATAGCTTAATGCTATATACATGTTTGTAGCGGTATGTAAAGCTCAATGTTTCAATACAATACTTATAGCTTTGTATTTCAGTGTAAATTATTATAGTACTATCCCATGGCTCAATGCTTCAATATAGCTTAGTTTAACAGGATAGCAGTATTTACCGTAAATTAGTGCAACTATATCAGAATAAATAATGAAACTATAAGCGTTTATTTCCTACATTTAAAATGCTTTTAAGTATGTTTTGGGAAAAACAAATGGGTACAATGCACATAAAAATGAAATTTAAGCAAAAGCATCATCAACGTCCTATTATTATATATATATTATATAATAATATAATATAATAAATATAATAGTTAATATAATAAATATATTTTTTTTATATATATATTAATTTGCTAACTGGGAAGTTTAAATCGCCGTTGATTACTGGAAATTGCAAAGTAATAGACATACAGTCCTTCCTCGAGTTACGTAAGTAATTCATTCCGTAAATTTTTACGTAACTTGAATTTTACGTAAGTCGAATTTGTAAATTGATGAAGTGTAACTTCGTAAGAAACTGCAATATTTATTACTGTTACTACCTACATATTTTCTATTATTTGCTATTTAATTATAACTTTATTCTTCATTATCGTATTCACTGTCGAAATAGGTCGATTTATATCACGAGCTATTGATATAATTTTCCCATCTTCATACATACGAATTATTTTCAACTTTTCTTCTAAAGTAATTACAGACCTTCGTTTTCTAGTTTTACCGGCGCATTACGTTTTAAGTTTCGAATCTCTTTCAAGTGTGCATAAACAACGAACACTAACGATGATGAACAACGAAACGTGAGAGGCATGGTTTGATTGATTGATTGTTTGGCTTTTTTATGGCGCAAGAGCATCTGGGCTATACTGCGCCAAACATGGTAAACGAGGCATGGACTACTACTCCGAAGGACGTAATGTTACATACTAGACTCGGCAATCATAAATATTGTTTGAATATAAGTACGGGTCAGGGAAAGGAAGGATTGTTTACGAAGTCCTTATTTCTAATTGGTAGGTTTCAATTTGAACGTTACGGCTTTCGAGCACTTGCCCAAAACTCACTGCCTGTTACCGCATCACTTCCTGTTACCATTCGTCACATTTGCTGTGACTTGTATTACTTACGCGCTAGTAGTTGTACTTTCGAAATTTATTACATATACATATTACATATATACTGCAAATTTACGCAAGTCAGGGGTGTTATTGTATATATGAGGGGAGGGAATTTAAAATATTTTTTTTTACATACGTATTGAGCTTGGCAAAAATATATTTGGAGAAGAAAAAGCCTTCCCATGTTGCAGGGGAAATTATTACTATGCTCGGAAAAAAAAGTTCTCAATCAGCGTGCGTTGTTTCTCCTATGGTTCAATCACGGAAAAAAGCAATGTAGAATCGGCAAACACCTGGAAGAAGTATAGAAAAGTGTAGGTTTGGGGGGGGAAGGAACCAGAAAAAAATCCAGAAACGTGGAGTAATCAGAATAAAAATGGGATTGACGAAACAAGATACAATAATAAACGTCTTCAATTAACGTCTGCCACGGGGAGGAGAAAAAACGGCGCTAACCAGAAAAATACGTTAATGGGAATGTCGTCGTTCAGTGAAGCTTTTACATGAATCGCAAAATTAAAAACATCTAATGGCAATAGTCGTTATTGAGAGAATTAACTGTAATGAACTGGAAAGGAGATATAGGATTAAATGAAGGAGAAAAATAAAATGAATAATTAAATGAAAGAGAAAAACAAAGAATTAGATGAAAGAGAAAAAGAAAATGAAACGTAAGACAAAAAAGTAATAAAACTTCCAAATAAAAACTTGTCACAAGTAAGTTTGTTTTTTATTTCACTACAAAGTTGGTAGGTTTTCTCTTTTTTACTTACATTCTGCAACTTTGACCGATTTTCTTTCTTCCTTAATTATATCCGTTCCAATTGGTAACCTCTACGTCATTTTTTCTTACTTTTTTTTACAGATTATTGTTTTCATTTCCCCTCCTTAGCGTAGTTTTTTTCACTGTGCTCTTCCTTTCTCTTTGCCCATCCAGACCGATAACAAAATTTTCATAGCCAGTTATACTGTAATGACGCAAAGATAGCAAGGGTCAGAACGCGTCAAAAGAGATATTTAGTCTCATATATGGTAAACTCGAATCAACTATCGCGTCGCTTTTCCAATAAATGTGAGACATGAGAAAGAAGAAAAAAACGTTTAGCTGAAAATGCGAACCGGAATCGAAGGTACGATTTTTAATACGATAAATAATAATAAGCTTGGGGGGGCAGAGCAATAATATATGATAAGAGGACACCACACAACCGGCCAGACATAATCCTAATTAGTAAAACTAACAAAATCACTACCATTGTAGATATAACAATTCCAACACAAACCAACATGCACAACAAAAATCGCCAAATACTAAGACCTCAGAAGTAAAATTCAAAGACACGCAGCATATTGAAAAAGGTCGACATTTCACCTCTTAACTCTGTCAGCCCCAGCCCTATACCATTCACACTGCACAGAAGTCTGGAAATACTTGAGACCGACCCCAACACCCTACGCTGTTCAAGCGTCCTGTCTGGGATTACAGCGCCGCCTCCGGCGGCCACCCTTCCCAATGAAACCCTTGCACAATTCCTCCTCCTCGACCCCAACGCCTACATCAAGCTACAAAAGTCCATAATTTCAAACACGGGCCGCTGAACAGTCGGGAAATTCCCAGACATAACAACTGAATAACTTGCAGAAAGAGGTATAGGTTACTTGGCACGGCCCGTCCTATGTCTATATTCTCAAATGCATATGATGATGATGATGGTAAATCACAATGACGAACAACCGAATTTCTGAATTGCGTTCCAAGGGACAAACGAAATGTCCTGAAACAAAATCCAGTGATTTCTCTAAATAACGTCGTTTTAATTTAACGATTATTTCCGACGATGTCTTTCCATTACAGTAAGTGGTGTAACGGAAAATCTCGCCCCCCCACACCACCCCCGGCAATAACTTTTTCGGGGGCCCCCTTTTACGAAAATGAATTTGTATATGCATATGTGAAGATAGATATTTATAGAAATTTGATTTATACATACACATACACACGACGTATTCTAATATTTTAAACAGAACACATGTCTATTAGTCACTGTTTCATAAAACAGGGTTCTAACACAAAGCGTATACTGTAAATTCAAAACTCGTCCAGATTTTATAATTTTTTGATGTTGAGTTCAGTTTTAAAGGCAATGAAAACAGCTAACATAACTAAGCGTAATGAGTTTGCCACAGTTAGAAACCGTTCGTTTTATTTTATATTTTACCTAAAGATTAAAAA
>QLNU02004787.1:0-12471 GCA_006491805.2 Dysdera silvatica | reverse complement strand
GTTAATGTTTTGATGTATTTTAGTAATATATTTAATATCACTACATATCTAAGCAGACTAATATATTTAACATTAATGAATAGATTTCCCAGCGTAAATTTTTCGTTGAAAATTTCTAGAGGTATACTAAAATTTATCATTTCCCTTATCCTTACTCTAGAGTAGATGGAGACTCAAACCTCTGTAAAATACACGGTGTACACAAAATTTACCGTAGATGTACATTTTGAATGTATTTTTAAAGTCTAAGAACAATTTCTATTGTTGTGTACAATTTTATGCAAAACAAAACATTTTAAATAAAATTCTAAAATAATTTATTAATTCTTCTCAAAAATTTCGGCAATGTGTTATGAAACCCGCGCTTGCAGAACCTGCTTTAAGAAACACTCTTCTAAAGGGACGACTGTTTCTGCGATTACTGTTCTTTTTTTACGACCTTCCATTTCTTTTGCACTGTCATGCATCTTTTTGTATGATCATAATAGCCTACATAATTTTTTATTATATTATCATATACATATTATTATTATTATAAAGTAAAATATATAATTCCTCATGTATTAACTTATTGTTTTTTAATTATTAATGATAATGTATTATATGTTATATATATTATGTCATCATCTATCATCATCATCATCATATTCAACCATTATCTATCCACTGCTGGATGAAGGTCTCTCCAAATGCTTTCCACACAAGTCTATCCTGAGCAATTCGCTTCCACGTCACCCCAACCTGTTTTCTTATTTCATCCACCCATCTAGTTTGAGGACGTTTTCTAGGTCTTCGGTGGTCTCTTGGAATCCAGTTCAGAATTTCTGTTGTCCATCGTTGATCAGTTCTTCTTGCAATATGCCCAGCCCATCGCCATTTCAGCCCTTTTACTTTAACAATGATGTCCTCCACTCTAGTTTGCTCTCTCACCCAAGTGTTCCTTTTCCGATCTCTCCTAGTTATTCCAAGCATGCACCTCTCCATGCTCCTTTGCGTTGTCTGTAACTTTCGTATTGCTCCAACTGTTAGACTCCATGTCTCTGATCCATAAAAGAGGACTGGCAATACACATTCTTTTAGACACAAAGGCAATTTCCCATTCAGGATAAAACTGTTTCTTCCAAATGCACTCCAGCCAAGTTTAATACGTCTGTTGAGTTCTTTCATAATGTTGCCATCCATTGAAATCAGCTGGCCAAGGTAAATATATGAATCAGCAATTTCTAGCTCAATGTTGTCAACTTGTACTTTTGTTTCCTCTATGAAATTATTGAACATGATTTTAGTTTTTTATAGGTTCATCTTGAGTCCAACTTCTTTACTTCTAGTTGAGAGCGCCTGTACCATGTCTTGGAGTTCTAATGGGTTTGTTGAAAAAATAACAATGTCATCAGCAAACCGCAGATGATTTAAATATTCACCATTTATTTTTATTCCCTTGTTATTCCAATTTATCAGCTGAAAAATCATCTGTAAAGCAGAAATAAAAAGTTTTGGAGAAATGGTATCTCCCTGCCTCACCCCTTTGCCAAGTTTAATAGTTTTGGTATCTTTATGTAACCGAAATTTTGCACTTGCATTTTTATACACACGTTTCAATATGTCCATGTACACATCCTCAATGTCTGTTGATCTTAAAGAGTTGATGACTGCATTTATAGGATAAAATATATAATACTCAAAGATTTACCATTATGTTGACCTCCATTGCTTATTACCATTGTCATTATGTATTACCATGTCCATTATGTATTACCTCCATTATGTTGACACACCAGAAACCATGGCCCCTAGTCTCCAGGTGCTGGAGTGCTCCTGATCAAGACAGCGGTCAGTGTGGCATGAAAGCAGGGGGTGCTAAGAATCACTGGAATGGCCCAGGCTGCCGTTTGTTATTGACCTTGGCAACGTATAATGGACGATCCCTTGCTTCTGAAGCAAAACTTCAGGAATTGGAAGAGGAACTAGACAAGATCAAATGGGACATTGTAGGACTCAGTGAAGTTAGAAGAAAAGGTGAAGAGTTGGTGGAACTGAAAAGCGGACATTTGTTTTATTATAGAGGAACGGAAACTGGAAGAACAAGTGGTGTTGGCTTCTTAATCAACAAAAGAATTAAAGACTGTCTTCTGGAAGTTGAAAGTACATCAGATCGAGCAGCGAGGCTTGTTGTTCAACTAACCCAGCGATACCAACTTCAAATAGTACAGGTATATGCACCAACATCAAGCCATACCGACGAAGAGGTTGAAGAATTTTATGAAGAAATCAAAGAGTTACACACCAAAGGGAAACAACATATCAAGCTCATCATGGGGGATTTCAATGCAAGAATTGGACAACAGGAACAAGGAGAGACATCGGTTGGTAAATACGGATATGGGGAAAGGAATGAACGTGGCGATCAACTCATCGAATTTGCAGAAGCTGAAAACCTTAGCATCATGAATTCATTTTTTAAGAAGAAACCGCAAAGAAAATGGACATGGAAACACCCCAATGGAGGAACCAGCGAAATTGACTATATCCTGGCAAACAAGAAATCAATTATTGAAGATTGCAGCGTACTGAACAGATTTAATACTGGAAGTGATCATCGAATGGTGAGATGTAAAGTGCACTTAAATACTAAATTAGAACGACAGAAGCTCATTAGGAAACAAGTAAGTAAGAGGGTGGATCTAATGAAACTGAAAGTAAATACCGAGGCATTCAAGTTGGAATTAAAAAATCGCTTTTCTGCACTGGAAGGACTTATTGAAGAAGTTGATATCTCAGAAGCAAATGAAAACATTGTTAAGACAATAGTTGAAACTGCTGGGGAAATTGGTGGTGTAACCTGTAAAAAGCACAATAGCAAATTATCTGAGAAGACGAAACAGCTCATGAAAAGGCGAAGAGATATGAAGGTGGACAATCAAAATACCAGTTCCAGGATTGAGTACATAGAACTTTGTAAAACTCTGCGCAAAAGCATGAAAGAAGATATAAGAAAATTCAATTGTGAGTTAGTAAGGAAGGCCATTGAAAGCAACAAGAGCCTTAGGGTTGTTAAAGGAAGTTTATCTGTTGGGAAGAAACACATCATTGCATTAAAAGGAGAGGATGGCACCGTAACAAGAAATAGGGAAGAAATACTTAGAAGAGTTGAAGAATTCTACAAAAATCTATACGAAAGTAACAGTGGATTAAACGAAGACGCCGCAATAGTCGAAGGAACAGCTCCTAAAATCTTAAAAGAAGAAGTTTCATTTGCAATAAAAAATATGAAGAAAGGAAGAGCCCCTGGTGATGATGGTATTACATTAGATATCCTAAAAGAAGCTGGAGAATATGTAGAAGACATACTTGCAAAATTCTTTACCAAATGTCTTAACAGCGGTAACATACCAAACCAATGGGATTCTGCAACAGTAATTCTTTTGCATAAAAAAGGTGATAAAGAGGATTTGAAAAATTACCGACCAATTAGCTTGTTACCTGCTATTTATAAAATCTTCACAAAAGTGCTAACACATCGCCTGCAGAAAAAATTAGATGCAGCTCAACCAAGAGAACAAGCTGGATTTCGAAGTGGATTCAGTACAGTGGACCATATTCAAGTATTAAGAGAATTAATTGAAAGAACACATGAATATGAACTTCCATTGTGTGTTGCATTTATTGACTATGAGAAGGCCTTTGACTCTATTAAAACATCAGCAGTCATCAACTCTTTAAGATCAGCAGACATCGAGGATGTGTACATTGACATGGTGAAATGTGTGTATAAAAATGCAAGTGCAAAATTTCGGTTACATAAAGATACCAAAACTATCAAAATTGGTAAAGGTGTGAGGCAGGGAGATACCATTTCTCCAAAACTTTTTACTTCAGCTTTACAGATGATTTTTCAGCAGATAAATTGGAATAAGAAGGGAATAAAAATAAATGGTGAATATTTAAATCATTTGCGGTTTGCTGATGACATTGTTATTTTTTCAACGAACCCATCAGAACTCCAAGACATGGTACAAGAGCTCTCAACTAGAAGTGAAGAAGTTGGACTCAAGATGAACCTACAAAAAACTAAGATCATGTTCAATAATTTTGTAGAGGAAACAAAAATACAAGTTGACAACACTGAGCTAGAAATTGCTGATTCATATATTTACCTTGGCCAGCTGATTTCAATGGATGGCAACATTATGAAAGAACTCAACAGACGTATTAAACTTGGCTGGAGTGCATTTGGAAGAAACAGTTTTATCCTGAAGGGGAAATTGCCTTTGTGTCTAAAAAGAAAGGTCTTCAACCAGTGTGTATTGCCAGTCCTCTCTTATGGATCAGAGACATGGAGTCTAACAGTTGGAGCAATACGAAAGTTACAGACAACGCAAAGGAGCATGGAGAGGTGCATGCTTGGAATAACTAGGAGAGATCGAAAAAGAAACACTTGGGTGAGAGAGCAAACTAGAGTAGAGGACATCATTGTTAAAGTAAAAGGACTGAAATGGCGATGGGCTGGGCATATTGCAAGAAGAACTGATCAACGATGGACAACAGAAATTCTGAACTGGATTCCAAGAGACCACCGAAGACCTAGAAAACGTCCTCAAACTAGATGGGTGGATGAAATAAGAAAAGAGGTTGGGGTGACGTGGAAACGAATGGCCCAGGATAGACTTGTGTGGAAAGCATTTGGAGAGACCTTCATCCAGCAGTGGATAGATAATGGTTGAATATGATGATGATGATGACATTTTAATAACATATAGTAATAATAATAATAATAATAAAACACTATTGGCAATGTGGTTTCAGAGTATGTAATTTTACATAGAAAAAATTAATAAATAGAAGTTGTGTACTTTTTAATTTATTATCGGTATTGCACTTGAGAGGGGAAAAAAAGGAAAAATGCGAGAAGAGAATATGTATGTGTGAAGGAAAGAGGGGGTGGGGGGGGGAATATAGTTCATGATTTAAAAATCTCGTAATTCCAAATAGTATTTTCATTTATTTCAAAATTTTAGAGCAGGCCGCTCAGAGGTATTTGTTTACACCTTTGCTTGATGAATAATTTTTTTAAATTCAAATATTGCTTCCTCAGGTTTCGTTTTTAACAGCCGTAAGGTGGGGCCACTGAAAGGTCTTGCATAAACTAATTCCACATGCACACACAACAACAATTTTAGATCATGTTTTTTAGCTGGCAAACGCCATTGGCAAACTGGAAATTGGTCTTCTATGCCAAATTTCTCAACCATTATCTGTTTTAGACGCTAAGCACTGACGTTGACGCATACGGATGTGACAAGGAGGAAATTGCTTTTCTCTGGAGAACCATTTGGCGAGCGTTTGGCGAGTTTTGTTTTACTGCGAGTGTATTGACGTAGTTTTCACGATTTTGAAACTGACTCAGCAATGACGTCAAAACGCGCGTACGCACGTGACTTTGCTTATTGTACAGAAATCCAGGTGAAATAAGCGTAATTTAGAAATACGATAAGAATGATCACTTTAACGATATAATGACACCAATGATGATTTACTATTAATAATAATAATTATTAAATTAGCCATTTGTGTTATAATTAAGTATTAAAATATATGTAATACGAACAGAGCATATGTGTGAAGCTCTGTCATTGACTGAATGGATATTTAATGTAATGGCTGTCGCCGTTGAGAAATTTTTAATGTTATTTAATTTTTTTTTAAAGAAGGGAGTATGCAAGCATGGGCGCCCATATGGGAGGCAGAGGGGGGTTCGAGCCCACCCCCCCCTCCTAGCTTTTTAAAAACTTGATTTGCCCGAACTTGCTATTCATTTATTTCACAAGTTTTACAGTCACATTTTAAAATAAGGTACTTTTTAGCTCATTACTAATTGTCAAGCAGTATCAATTATTTTTGTAGCATTTTGGCATCTTGTACATTCACAAAAATTCTCGACAGCCGCCGAAGGTGGCGCTGCAATCTTAGTTGGTTTTTTTTTTTAATTTTAATTTCATTTATAAACAACACCATGACGAATAAGCTCTATGCGAGGTCTGAGTATATCAACACTTTAAATTCTTACCGTTGAATGGTTTTATTCAACCACCATGGAGCGTTAGAAAAAAATATGAAACATGGCGGAAATGAGGAAAATATTTAGATAGTTCGGACATGTGAAAAGAAGAGGAGAAGCTAAGATAGTTAAGAAGATTGCGATTACCGACTGAAAAGAAAGAAAAAACTTCGGGATGACGCATGAGAAGATGGTCAGATGGATCGGTACAAGGATTCTGAAAGAAGGGTCGGTGCAAGAGGATGGTAAAAGAAAACTTCTTAAACCGAGAAGAAGGGAAAGAAAACTTCTTAAACCGAGGAGAAGAGAAAGAAATCTTCTTAAACCGAGGAGAGAAGGCGATGATCGTTAAAGAAACTCAGGCCCTTCAGAGACTATGGGAGTGGTAGTGGAAGAAGGAGAATTTTTATACACCTGTATCTCACCCGCCACCTCTATAACGCCGATACTCCAAGTTCAAACAATCATATCACGATATAAGGTCGCTTTTTCATAATTTAAGTAGCTTTTCATCATGCAAACTTCGTACATGGGCCAGTTATAACACTTCTATAAATGCCCCGCGTATACACAAAGCTCTACAACGAATGCTGTTGTAGTTTTTGAGTGAAAAAATACCTTTCAAATAGGAAAACAAATGGAAACACGTAGGGCCGGATTAAGGCTTCGTGGAGCCGTTGACAATTTTCTTTCGGGGCGCCTTGTAGCATAAGTTAAGCCGTGTATAACGTATATAACGTATATACGTATAAGTAGGACCCGTATATAACGATGATCTTGGGGTCAACGAAGTTACTCGACATACCCTAACGATCGCTAAATCCGTTCTGGAATTTAAATTTTAAACTTTGAAAATAAAGTTGGTACAGATAATATAGTATTTGAATGCAACGTATATACAAAACATTCTAAATTTCGCGGAAATTCGCGTCAATAATAATATAATAAGCCGATAATAATAAAAGTACTGCCCTGATGATGATGTCCAATTGGCAACGATTTTGAAGTAGTGTTGAGTCTTCGCCATGCAGGGCCCCTCAAAAACGCGGGCCCTTGAAGTTTGTATACGTGATAATCCGGCCCTGTCCTTGGCTGTTTTTTACAGGGCCATATTGAGAAATTTTTACACCTGAGGTAAAGATGTAAAATGATGCCCACAAAAAATAATAGTGTTTCCATTTTCCCTCTATCAATCTATATTCCAATGTTAAATTTTCTTTGGGTGGGATCCTTCAGAAACTAAAGGGCATTGGCGCTAACAGCATAAAGATATTGGGTGGGGGGGACACTATACCTGTGGAAGGCAGCTTGTTGTTAAACAAGGCCGTAGCCAGCGGGTTGTCACAGCGTCTCTACCTCCCTTCCAAAACGTTTTGCTACTAATACTCTATTCATTAGCGAGGTTGTACAATTTTTTGCCTCTCCCGACAAATTTTGGTTAAGGTCTTGTTGTTAACAACAGAAGTTATCAGGGTGTTCACATACAATAGACACCAACAAAGTAATGTTTAATTTAAATTTAAATGTGCTTCCTTTGATGACGTTCACCTTACCCATAAATCAATGTGGTGAGTTACATTTTCAGTTTCCATTACGTGCAATGCTCCTTACTAAATTTCATTGGCGCAGTATAGCCCAGATGCTCTTGCGCCATAAAAAAGCCAAACAAACAAACAAACAAACTAAATTTCCCCGTATTTATTACACTGATGATATGGACAATCTTTAATTTATGTCGTTGATATTGAGTTTACTCGGCGAAGAAGGTTCTTGAGCTTGCGACATTAAAATAAAGAAACTATTTCGCTCCTAAATGCGCCACGCCGAAAAATAACCTGCACTTAGATTGAGACACCAACAAAGTAATGTTTAATTTAAATTTAAATGTTCTTCTCTTTGATGACGTTCACCTTACCATAAAATCAATGGTATAGTTACATTTTCAGTTTCATTACATGCAATGCTCCTTACTAAACTTCGTATTTATTACACTGATGATATAGACAATCTCTTTAATTTATGTCGTTGATATTGAGCTTACTCGGCGAAAAAGGTTTTTGAGCTTGCGACATTAAAATAGAGAAACTATATTTTTCATTTCGCCCTAAATGCACTACGCCGAAAAAAATAACCCGCACTCCTTAGATTTAAAAAAAAAAAAAAAATGAACGAGGTTACCTATTATAAAATTTTGTTTGAAATTGGAGGGGTGGGGGACATAGAACCCTAATACCAACATTAGCAGAACGGGTCCTCCTGTTACTAACGGTGCTTACTTGCTAAAAGGGTCTGGTAATGATCTGGTTTACAGCGCTGCCTTTGGTGGCCGACCTTCCCAAAAACCCACGCTAATAGTAGTAGTAGCCTGGTAAATGCTACCTATAAGTGGCGTTGGGGTTGCTAGTGTTCTATTGGAAAGCGTTATAATGAGGTTTTCCTATACATTTGTTCATATATATATCTTCGTACCTTTTCATTAATTTTGGGAAAAGAATTTATGCCTTTTCATTCGGTAGATTTTCAATAAACCATTCATCAATTTATTCTTAAATAATCAACATTCTTAATACATAATCCGTAAATAGAATACGTCGTTTAATATACGAACCATTTAAGATTATATGTCTTTAGAGCCATCTAAAAGTGTCCATAAAAGCAAAGAAGTCAACCCACGACTGTTTTCGCTTAAAATTTGGGGTTGAAGGTCTTCGCTCTCGGTTTTAGGTCCTTGACTGACATTTGTATCGCCCATCACACGAGGCCTAAAAGACGTCACTTTTAAGCTCCCACGTGTTGAAACTGTACTGCCATTGGCAAATCTGAGATGGAAGAAACCGTGTCTATAAGGAAGATTTACACGTAAGCAATATTTTGGACATCTCAACCCCCTTCCCCTTACATCAATAAGCAAAAATTAACATTGGCTAACATAGGAAAATAAGACCAACGGCAACCCACCTCCCACCAAGGTACTTACGTAATATTTGAACCCTCCTTAACAGGGTTGTAAAACCTTTTTGGGGCAGCGGGCCACTTAAAAATTTTGCACGGATCTCGCGGGCCAGCGACTTCACCGAATTTTGTGAAGAAAAAAAAATCTCTTCACAGTTTCTTCCAGTTACTTATTTATTTGTTCAGTTGCCATATCGAAAGGGGTCACCCATGCGGCTTTCCCAGATTTTTGGAAAAAAAAATTTAAAATTTTTGTTTTGAATTTTTTTTAAATTCCAAACCGGGTTTGGCGGGCCGGATTGTGGTCTGCGGGCCTTATCTTGGCCAACCCTGGTCTATTAGATAAAAGAAAAAATGGTAGATGAGGGTGACGGGGGTAAAAATAGCAAAATTTAGCAAATTTTGCGGTATTGGGGATTTTTTTTAAATAGAGTTTCTGAGTGGAAGTTTAAAAGCGTTATATTAATTAATTAATTAATTACATCTCGAAACGCCATAGATATGCACACACACTGTGTTAAAATTAAATATGTAATATCCAGGCAATACTTGATTACACGTGTACATCTGTGTAATTAACTATTATTTGGAGTTTGAGCATATGTACGTAGACACATGTGCACAACCTTACATCAGTGTCGGATTGAGGTTATTATGGGCCCTAAATCGGAAATATGGAATGGGCCCCTAAAGAATATGGCCCTCACGATATTTTGTAGTTAATCAGGATTTTTTCTTTGAAGTTCGGTATCTAAGTGTATGAATACTGAAAAATTCTAGGAAGCTTGTAAATAAACAAGATTAAAACGATTATTAAATTTAAATAGCGCCAGGTCCCTTCAAGCCTTCTACGGAGTCCCCATTGTCGCGGGGCCCTTGGTCCGGGCTCACTCGGTCTATATGTAAGTCCGGCACTGCCTTATATGCATGCATATACTCGAGGCTCAACAAATCGTGCTCCACCGTCTTAAAAAGAAAACCTAGGAACGTAGTAGGAAAAGATGATTTCCTACTCGGTAACTACAAAAATTTAGTTGCCGTTGACTGTCGTATTGTCGATCCTTGCTTATTTATATGCATTAATAAGCAGAGCTTGTTTTTTAAAGAAAAATATTTTTATAGATAATTAATAACGATTTAAAAATTCTCGAGAACTTTTGTTCCCTAGGACTATACTCGCAGCAAAGCTAACTTGGTACACTGACAAGGCGCAAATTAGTATGTTTCCGCCAGTGCTGACTGAAGTGCCAGAAAAACTGGTACACCTACCTAATATCGTGTATCTCCCCCCCCGCACGCAGATGTGCCGCAACACGATGTGGCATGGATTCGACTAATATCTGAAGGTATTTTGGAGACAATTCTCACCAGGAATCCTGCAGAGCAGTCCACAAATCCATAGAAGTGGTGGAAATGTTTTCTGAACAGCACGTTGCAAGGCACCCCAGATATGCTTGATAATGTTCATGTATGGCGATGTAAGTGGCCAATGGAAGTGTCTAAAGTCAGAAGAGTATTCATGGAGCCACTCGGTAGCAACTCTCGATGTGTGGGGTGTCGCATAATCATACCGAAATTGTCCAAGTCCATCGGAATGCACAATGGACATGAATGGGTGTAAGTGATTGGACATAATGCTTACATACCTGTCAGAGTTGTCTTTAGACATACCAGGGATCCCACATCACGCCAAGTGCACACGCCCCATACAATAACAGAAGCTCCACCAGCTTGAACAGTCCCCTGTTGATATATAGGGTCCATGGATTCATGAGGTTGTCTCCATACACGTCCATCCGCCTGATGCAATTGGAAACGAGACTCATCAGACCAGGCAACGTGTTTCCAGTCATCAACAGTCCAATGGCAGTGTTGGCGGGGCCCAGACGAGGCGTAAAGCTTTGTGCCGTGCAGTCAACAATGGCACACGAGTGGACCTTCGGCTCCGACAACACGAGTCCGCTCAACACGAGTGGGCCTTCGGCTCCGAAACCCATATCCTGGTTCGTCGAACAGTTCGTACGCTAACACTTGTTGATGCCCCAGCAATGAAATCCGTGGCAATTGGAGGAAGTGTTGCACGTCTATCTCGTTTAACGATTCTCGTTATTCGTCGAATGTCCCGTTCTTTCAAGGTCTTTTTCCGGCCGCATCGCTGTCGAAGATTTGATGTTTTACCGGTTTCCTGATATTCATGGTATCCCCGTGCAATGGTAGTACGCGAAAATCCAAATTTTGTCGCTATCTCGGAGATGTTATGTCCCATCTCTCTTGTGCCGACTATAACGCCACGTTCAAAATCACTTAAATCTTGATACCCTGCCATTGTAACGGCAAGAACCGACCTAACAGCTTTGCCAGACATCTCTTGTCTTATATAGGTGCTGCCGACCGCATCGCGTTACGCTGATTGGTTGCAAAGCTCCGTTTGTATACGCACGCCTGTACCAGTTTTTCTAGCACTTCAATGTAGTTCGCCCTCTATTACGTTAACAGAGTCAATAGAAGATACATTTCGTACATAAAACATTGAAATAATGTTGAAATACATAAAACATAGGCATGTTTGTGTAATTAAAATCGGGTATTTATTAAATTTAGGAAAAAGAATCATTATAACTAGCGCTGATGTCATTCAAGTAACTGACCTATCAGACTACTTTGTTCGGCTAGCAAGAAATTTGGCGCCTGGGATTTTGGCAAACGCATTTTTCTGCATTCCAAATTAGGAAATAAATAGCCATTAATGTGGAGGGTTACCTCATTTTTCGCCAATTTGCACGGGCGTGAATAAGTCGCCGTTGCCTTGAAGTTAACCAGGTTAGCTTAGCCGCGAGTATAGCCTTCAGTGACGTAGTATAACACGTTTTCGAGCCACGTAGAAAATCTGGGTTTGATTACAAATGGTAGCGAATCGTTTGCCGTCTTTCTACCGATTCGTAATTTGGGGTTTGGCATCTTAGCACATAGTAGTTTGAATTTCCCTTAAAACTGTTATGGTGAAATTATCAATTTTGAAAGATTCTTAAACATTTTTAAATGCTCGCGTTTGTTAATATAATAACCACACATTAAAATTAGTAACCCATAATAAATAGAATTATTAATTAATTAAAATTTCAAATGATTAAGGTTTAAAGAAACATTGCATTGCGTTGTGATAATAATAACCCAATAATAATAAACAGAATAATTATTACCCATAACCCAAAATAGTATAATACTAAATGATTTACAACACCAGGTTCTTGAAAACAAACATGAGAACAAAACTTGGTTTAAAAGTTTTCTTTTTATTAATTTAAACAACATAATTTAGTAAATTTTCAATACTGGGAGTTGGGCCGTATCGTTTAATAATCACATTAGGTAGTTATTTGCATATCAATTATCGGTATTACATAATTATCTCTACTCAGTATTTAAACTTGATGAACAAGGTAAACATCAAAACACATATAATA
>QLNU02004762.1:10279-23603 GCA_006491805.2 Dysdera silvatica | reverse complement strand
AACTAATGAAATTAAAAATGAAATTAAAATTAAATTACTTAATAAAATCTGCTTCTATGAATGCTTTTGTTTTATTAATTATAATGAATTCAAACTGTATACGGGAGAATATAAAAATTAAAAATTCTTCGTTACCATTCCATTAACGCTGTAGCCCATGTATTCCTTCGGGAAGCTCCCTGCGATGCCCGTTCCAGCGCCTTGTAAAAATCCACACATAACTGCAAGAAGAAATATTAATTACAGCATTGACATATCAGAATCAGGGGCGCAGTAATTAAAACATGATGAGGGGGGGGGCGGCTCACGCAGCTTTAAAAAGATGGTGATTCGGCGTTAAGGAAAACAGCATAATTTATTATCCAATGGGGAGAGGCGGCATGAGACCCCAGCCCCTCCTTTTGCTACACCTCTAATCAGAATATATATATATATCCTGAAATAATGCACATATTCCTGCATTATACAAGATATAAAATATGGGAACTATATATTTCAGTTATCAGGCCTGTAGCCAGAATGAAGGGGCACAGGGCACCCGGGGAGTGTTCTATATATAATATATATAAATAGCTCGATGGGGCAACTGGAGCTACACCCGGCTTGGCTACAGGCCTGGTTATAATAATGAAATGTTACATAATTTCATAAAGTTAGTTTACGACAGGAAGGTCAGTATCAGGGGCGGACATAGGCTTTCATTTTTGAGGGGGGTGCAGAATTTGCCGTGGTCTGGGCATAACGACTTTCATTTATGACGGAAGTGTGAATTTTTTACGGTGAAAAAATATACTGGGAGTGGGTCATGAACCCCGTGGCCCTTCCCGGCCGCACTTGGGCAGTATCCATATATGAAACGAAAGAAATTACTTGTTTCAAGGATTATTTTTATATTTATTTTTTACCTAACGATAGGGCCTTGGTTTAATATCCAGCAATGCCGTAGACAGGAATCAACGGAAGCGTCGATGTCGTGTCATTGACCCCGAATAGCGAGAAACAAACCACTATATTTAATAATTTCGGCACCCATATTCAAGCTCAAACTAGAGCTTTGTTAGGTATAGGAGAAAAAGAGACATCGTCCCCGAACTAGGATCCCCCCATTAATCCCGGAGTTCCTTAAGTGCAAGGCCATCGATGACAGGAACGACGCTCCTTTACTCCTTATATAAGGCCGCGTCCACACATGCAACAGAACACCGTCGCCTGGACCGCACTCCATAACAGAACACTGTAACATTTCCGCGTCCCACCATTTGTCGGTTTTTCCCCGTCGCTTCAAAGTAATGTCACGGGGCTATGTTGCACCCCACGTTCGTGTATTTGGACCGGTTTGTGAACAACAGCGTTTTGTCAGTGTAGATTGGATATCGGCGTGAACTGATGGGAAGCAGTGCTGTTACACGGCGATGTTCGCTCCGTAACATTTGGGATTACAGCGCCGCCTCCGGCGGCCACCCTTCCCAATGAAACCCTTGCACAATTCCTCCTCCTCGCTTCGTAACATTATCGCGTAACACGGGATGTCCGCGACTATGTTCTGTTGCATGTCCGTACGCACCCTTAGGTTGTAAGATATTATTCCCTTTCTCAGGGTTAACACAATTGCTAAATAATGATCAATACACAAAGCCATCGGGGCGAGTGTTTTGTATTTTTTCGCGAGGAATTTATTATACTTAATAATTTCAACACCCACATTTGAGCTCAAAAATAGAGTTTTTTAAGTATAGGAGAAAAAGAAACATCGTCTCCCACCTATCGAACTAAGATCCCTAGTTACGCTCTCAATTACTCAAGTTCAATGTGAGAGATGGTATTTTCACAGCTCATAAAGAGAAGACTATGAAATTCAATGTCTGAGAAGAACCTGAAATCAAAAACGTTAATAGCCATTGAAAAGGAATTGTTGGATGGATTGGATGCAGAAGCAATTATTGACAGATTTCTGTACTTTTATATAGCGCAGGGGTTTTTAAACTGTGCGACTATGTAGGGCCGTGGGCCATTTATTAACGTTTTATGCAGCATGTTGTATAAAAATATTTAAAATATGATTTTTTGGGTATTTGGAAGCCGTGAACATTTTGAAAACCTCTGTTGTATAAGGTCCCGAGCTCAATTCCGGAGGTATGAGAATACTTTTTTCTTCTGCCTTTTAAAAATTAGTTTTCCTCACAGAAAGAAGCGACACACAAAAAGAAGGGAAGGGAACTTTTAATAGTATGCAGTTTGATGGTCACTAACGATAAAGTTAGCTTTTCGTCATTATCTAAGATTCTGAGTTTGGTAGCGGTCTTGGAAATGTCGTAATAATTAACAATAGACAGTTGAAGGGTCCTTAAATATGAAACTGGTAATTGGTCCCTACACGAGAATTCGAGTACGATATATGCTTGATAATGTCGTCGTTTTTTTCTCCTTATAAAATGTAATTTTGCTCTGCCAAATGAAGTGACACGCTGAAAAAAGTTTTTTTTATTGTGCTATTTTTTTATGCATTTTATGCTTTTTTTTATTGCATTTTTTATTGCTTTTTTTTTACCATGTTTTGTGTTTTTTTTACAACTTAGTTATTGCCAGTAACTTGAAATACTGAATTCCGCCTATCCATGAATTTATACACGTGTCATACATTGGCGTAAATAAAGGGAGGCAAAGGGGGAATTAGTCCCCCTCCTAACTAAATATACGAGGGGGGTACAAAAAAAAAAATAGCGCTGCGCTGGGCGGAGATACCGTAGTACGCATTTTCCCGCTAGGCGATCGTCGATTGCGTAACAGTGTGAGGCAAAAAAGGTTTGATTTGTGGCAATCGAGGGACTGGTTTTTCCACCACGACAATGCACCAGTTCCCGTAGTCATCTCAGTGCACCAGTCTTGGGCAAAGCATAGCATAACTCCCTTGCCTCACGCCCCTTACTCACCTGACCTAGCTCCTTGCGACTTCTTTTTGTTCCCTCAAGAGGAACATGAAAAGACTGCGATTTCACAACGCAGAAGAGGTGAAGAAAAAAACGAGAGGGGAGCTATCAGCCATCAAAACAGACGTTTGAAAAATGTTTCCAAGAATTGAATTATAGATTAGACAAATGTATTGAGCGTAATAGAGTACTAAAGAAGGTAAGTTATTACCTTCAAAGTATTATTATTAGAATGAGCATTTAAAATAAACTTTATTATACACGTGTTCCATACTTGGCGGTATAGATTTGAGAGGAGTACTAAGTACTCAAAACTTCCTTCTGTTTGTCTGAACTCCTAATCGTCGATTCCCTACTTTGGAACGTTCGAAATGGATTCTGATACCTATTCGTATTGAGCTCTCAAGAAGGAGATTGGGTTACTCTGCCCCTATCCTCTGGAATCTACTCCCAATTGAAATTACAACAATTAGTTCTATATCAACCTTCAAAAATATTGTGTGTTCATTCTTGCTTTCTCACGGTCTTCCATAGGACGGTTAAATATGGGTTGTTCTTTGAATTTCTTTGAGGAATGTGTTTTTTGTTTATGTCCAATATGTTTGTGGAGTGTGTGCATCTTTATTTAACGTATAGAGTATTTATAGAGTACTTTGAAGGTAATAAGGTTGTTATGTTAAAAAATTTAAATACGTAGCCCTTTTAAAAGAATTACAGCTTCTTTTTGGTATCCCCTCGTGTGTATATATATAATAAACAAAATAAAAGAATTTAAGTCTAAGAGGTACGGGTAAATTTAGTTAAATTGGACTCACTCTGGCGCCAATGTCTGCCTGGAGTAAAACCAATTAAATATAATAAGTAAGGCTAAAGTAGTATAAGTAGTATCTTTAGCATTACATAAAACAATTTTGCTGCAAGATATCAGAACCAAGATGGGTAGAACTATATACACAAATTGAAAAATACCTAAGTGCAATGCAAAACAAAATATATACAAACAATAAATATATTTACAATATTTTACATACAAACCTTTTTCGAAAACTATGAAATATTGCTAGGATACAAATGGCAATATAGTAAAATTGTAAAGAAATGAACCCAAAAGTGGAATAAAAAATTTAAAGTAGGAGTGTAATAATAAATGATATATGAGAAACCCATAGGATAGCACTTTTTCAAGAGAGATGCTAGTCCCAATAAGTTCAATATTGGATGTTTCTGTTTGAGTCCTAGCCAATTCTCAACTTACGATCTAATGCCTCTCATAACTCATTGGGACTAGCGTCTCTCTTGAAAAAGCACTGTCCTATGAGTTTCTCATATTTCATTTATTACTACACTCCTATTTTAAATTCTTTATTCAACTTTTGGTTCATTTCTTTACAATTTTACTATATTGTCATTTGCATTGTAGCAGTGTTTCATAGTTTTCGAAAAAACGGTTTGTATGTAAAATATTGTAAATATATTTATTGTTTGTTTTGCATTGCACTTAGATATTTTTCAATTTGTGTATAACTTGTGGATTTAGTTCTACCAGTGTTGGTTCTGATATCTTGCAGCAAAAATGTTTCATGTAATGCTGAAAATGGTTTTACTTAATTTTTATATATATATATATATATGAGGTTCTATGTGCAGAGCATTTGTAATAGGAGCTACAGTCTTCTCACCTCAAAACTAGTAATACCAAAGATAGGACAGTTTTGTTACCCCTGTCATATGTTATATGTTTTATATATCAAAATATATATAAATATTTATATTGTATTAATATGAATTATACTTACTATTTATGGCAATCACTATGCATATTGTTGCACTAAAAAATGCCGTTTGGTCTGAAAATATTGAAAAAAAAAAATTGTGATATTTTATGTAAAACCCAAAAATACCAAAAATCAACGTTACAGAAATCAGTATAATCACGTGTTATATAAATTAGTATAACCACATGTTACATAAATCAGTATAATCATGTGTTACAGAAATCAGTATAATCATGTGTTACAGAAATCAGTATGATCAGTGATTGTAAAAATGCTTACGTACGGTAATCTGTGTTAACAGGTACTAAAATAACGGTTATCGTGAAAAGAATGATCATCACCAACAATGGAATCTGGAAACGTTTAATAGAACTAAACCTACATAAAAAGAAATAAAAAGCTTTTGTTAACAAAAAGCTGATAGTTTATCTCAGATAAGAGATAAGCAAATATCGAACCACTGCCAGTACTGTAAAGAAAAAGTTATAAAATGATGCGATGACTGGCATATAATACGTAAGTATTTATTGCATGAATCCAAGGCCGGCGCCACCACTTGGCAAACTAGGCGGTCGCCTAGGGCGACGTCACGGCAGAATTTTTTAGGTACTTAATGCACTATACGGTAATTGAAAAAAAAAAACAACTCAACAACGAATAAATGGAACTAAATGAATTATCCCCGCCGATGGTTATCTTTGATGTTACAGGCGACAAAAAAAACAAATAAAACCTTCAACGAGAAAGTTTGGGGGTTGTTCCTTTAGTTTTACGCAACCTTGTTGTGTTTTGACCCCGTGACCTCATGGTGTTAAAGTTCCTTTGCCAGCTCAGCGGCGACGAGGTGTCAGAAATAATTCTGGACTGTATATCTCAGCTGCATATAAATTTTCTCTCCTGTTCTTTCTTGCAATCGCAGTTTTTCCTCTCCACAGCACATTGCGCCGGGTAACAACCATTGTTGAAATAGTCACAACCCCAAGCCCACTTTTAGAGATTCCAGAGACGCGGGGTGTGGGAGTTGAGTAAGGTAACTAACTTACACAAGAAACTCGGCGATATCAGTCGCACTTCTTCCGTCAGGTTTCTTCGCCCTTGTCGGAATGAGGAGATCAATATGAAGATCTCTGTGAGTGTGTATTAAAAGTCTCTTCTGTCATCCGCGTTCGAAGCCAAGTTTGACGGCGCTTCAACGAACGCAACACTAACTGAAAACGTAGGTTAAAGGGTGAGAAGCTTGTAAATTCGTGTAAAAACGTCTTGCTCTCATTTCTCCAAGACTTGGAGAATTTGGACGACAGTGTAAGACTTTTGTTTATTATAGTCGTAACAAACAACACATATAATATTCGTCATCGTTTTTATTTCTTTCATGTTTGAAAAAAAATTGTAAAAAAAAAAACTGTGATGGGGAGGGGGGGCATCTCCCCCTCCGCCCCTCGCTGGATCCTCCAATATGTACAAGATCCCAAAACGCTACAAAAATAATTGATCTACTTGACAATTAGTAATGAGCTAAAAAGTACCTTATTTTAAAATGTGACTGTAAAGCTTTGGAAAATAAATGTATAGCAGGTTCGGGCAAATCAAATTTTTAAATGTTTAGAGGGGCTCGAGCGCCCCCTCCTCTGCCCCCGTATGGGCACCCCTGGATACAACTCGAAATTATTGCTACCATAGTGTCCGACTTCGTGGATTCGGGACACTTTTTGAATCCACAATAATTTTAGTATGGATTCTTGGAACCGCCGATGTTTTTGCGTATATTTCGCGTACTTGGGACAAATACACTTACGCATCCTTGAATGAATTTTTTCGCTATCAGCTCACGTTTTTCATTATTCATTCACTTACTATTAGTATATATAAACAACGTGTGAAGCCTGGATTTAGAAATGGACACGCTGGGCAAAATTTTTAGGGCCCTTTGTCTTTCGATTCTGTAATTTGTATTTGCAGGCAAGTTAAAATAGTCGCTTGCTGTTCGTTCACGAAAAGAAGTCCGATGGAACAGTTAGAAATAACGGGAGGTGACCTCACAAACAGCCTATCCCTTTACAGCAGAGGAGAACTTCAATTTCAGAACTCGATTTTGGCGCCAACAAACATTCACCAAAAGCCAGTTCTGAAATTGTAGTCCTCCTCTGTTGTAATTAACTTGCCCGTTTGTGACGTCACCTCCCGTTATTTATAACTGTTCTATCGGACTTCTTTTCGTGAACGAACCGTATATGTCATCGCTATTGGGGAAACAGGGCAATGATTAAAAGAAACATTTTTTCAACATTGTCGAGTTTGTACAATTTTATGTTTAAGCACTTTGTTGCTGCTCCCCGATAAGTGCCGCCCCTATTCCTGTGGTTTATGTACCTACTTAGAAATCCACCATTGCCCCTGCCATAGCCCAGAACCGTCACTGGTTGATATGATGTTTTTATACGTTTCTGTAAAGTTTGCCGATTCAATAAAAGGTCATAAATATATATTAGCTGACATCCCATGGGTTTGTTTAGGAATCTAGAATATCATATTCACTTATGAACAAAAAGAATGGGGGGGGGCGAAATATCTGTGGCACGCTGGCGGTCAACAATCCAGAACCGGCACTGCATTAGCCTATGCAGAAAGTTAAAAATGGGGGAGGGGTTACAGAGCTACAACACCGTATATGTATATATATCAGTAGCATAGCGATTCAAAAATTACGGGGAGGGGAGGGATAAGTAGTTTTAAAGACAATCATGTGATGCGGCCTTAGATAAAATAATGTGTTTTGATAACCAATGAGGGGGGGGGGTTGCGCTTGTAAGCTCCCCCCCCCCCTTTACGCCACATATATATATTTAGAATTTGAAAATTGGCTTAAACCTTGACCTTCAGGTATATTGCATTTCTACCCGTACGCGTGACACAGTACTTTCCGTACACAACTAAATACCATTACTTCGCACTTTTCGGATATTAGATGAGTTAGAAAACGGTTCGTAAACAACATATGCGCCTGTACAATGGATACTCATTAACTAATACCCGCTGTACAGGCATACACAGTCAGAGGTGTAACCAGGGGCATGTTTTGGAGGTTGTAACCCCCCATTGAAAGGAAATTTTGTATATTTAACATAGGAATATATGAGTTGTAGCTCTGTAACCCCTCCCATTAAGCCTATAACCCTCCTCTTATGAACTTTTTGCCTACGCCACTGTACACAATAGATATCCGTTAACACGAATTATTTTAATACAAACGGTTCCGAATACGGATAACGCGAAATACTTTCAACACAAACAATTTCTTTTGTCTCCGTAAGTGTTTACACTAATGACAATAAAATTGTATAATACAGTGTGTCTCAGAAGTTCAATCACTAAAGTAATTTGGCTTTTAAGAAAATATTGTAATACGAATAAATTATTAAAAGCATTCATTTTATTATTCAACACATGTGGCTTGTATGTATAAATAAAAAATCTGATATTTATTCAATAAATTAATTAATATGAAAATTAAAAAAAGTCTCAAAAGTTGAATCACGGTTCAATTTTTACCTCTTAAAAATCAAAAACACTTATAATTAATATATATATATATATAATAATCATGATGATAATTTATTTACATGCTCATACAATCACTCTCATAGACTCCAGTGAACATTTATAAAGGGTTGTTTTATTGGCGACATGCACGGCATGGTGGAAAATTCAAAAAAACAAACGTTTTCCTGGGGGGGCCACAAATTTCCTGGGCCCCATCCTGGTTACGGCCCCGTCTCTCTCTCTCTGAAAGGTGTGATGGAAAGGAAATAATAATAACACAAACATACCCTTATCTACAGAAGTAGATTGGGCAAAGGTGGGGGCATTTGAAAGGGTGGCCGAATCCTAGAATATTTATATAGACTATATTATTTATACAGACGTACCTGTTTGCTATCAGCGTATTAACCAATAGGAAAAGAACATAGGGGACTTTGCTAGCAATAGCTAAATAGCTAGGAAAAGTGGCCTGAAGTTCGGTCTCTACAGAAGAATTTTTAGCAGTAACGTTCCTGAATTTGTACATCCAATACTACGAAGAAAAAAAGAAGAAGAAAGAAATCATATAATTTTGGAAATTGCACTTTCAATAACTAAAAATTAATGCAATTAACATTAATCTTATTAATCAAGGTAATTAATGAAAACCAGATTGCATTTTCCTTACATTATTAAATCATCGTTTGCTGCAACACAACAAGCAATAAACAAACTATTTTTAAAATTTTGTGCATACAGAAAAACTTATTAAATCTGGTCACCAGTTGAACTGGAGGTACGTATGTGATTTTGTGTGATTTTATTCATAACACTGTGTAACAAATTTTAACTTTTTTTCTGTCCTTGGGCATTAATTGTGTTTTCATGTTTCCTCATGTTTAGAAAGTATAGAAAATGGCGATTATGCTGAAAAAAAGTTTGCTTTTGTGGCCAGGACGTAGATATGTGGAATTTACATATTTTCGCATTACATGTATGTGATTATGTTATACATTTGCATGCTGTGATACATATATACTTTACCTAGGTAAATAGAATGGCGTCAAGAAGCTGTAAACATCCAGAAGACACATTTTCTTATATCTGTGGTGAATTTCTGAAGACAAGAGCGAAACAGTACTTTGTACAAGCATCACAGAGAATGTGCGAGGCCTACAAGGCATATTTCGGAATGCCATTTGGAGATCAGGATAAAACATGGACACCTCATTTCACCTGCGAGAACGGCAAAAGAACTCTAGAAGGTAAGGTAAAATTAAGGTAGTTGTTGCTCACTAGATGTCTTAGTTTTACATTGATTTCATTTTGTTCTTCTGCAGGATGGTACAGAGGAGAGAAAAGAGCCACGAGGTTTGCAATTCAGCGAATTTGGAGGGAACCAATTGACCACACAAGCAACTGTTACTTCTGCATGGAGGACTCTACAAAACGCCGATCTGGTAAAAATACAAAACCAGTGGTGTATCAAGACATTCCTTTATTAATCGCCCAAGTGCCACACAGATCAGAGTTCCCAGTGCCCACTCCACCAGCAGCAAAAAAAACCAAAACAAACAGTTAATCCTATAAAATTAGCGAAGGAGATGAAGATGCTGATTTCACCGACAATTCTGCGGACAAAGTGCCATATTTCCCGAATTAACATGACCTGATTGATTTCATTAGAGATCTTAGACTCACAAAATCTAATGATGAACTGTTGACTTTTAGGCTCAAGCAGTGGAACCTTTTGGACGAAAGTGTACACGTAACGGACCAGAGGAAGCGCCACCCACGTTTTTTCCAAGTTTCTTCACCAGTCAAGGTGGACTATGTTTCTGCAACTATGTAAGACGTCCTTTGGATGAAATCGGCATCACATACAGTGAGAAAGAGTGGCGCCTTTTAATTGACAGTTCGTGCAAGAACCTCAAGACTGTCTTTCTTCATAATGGGAACACGTTACAATCTCTTCCCCTGGCGCACTCAGTGCATCTAAAAGAGAACTATTAAAGCGTGAAGATTTTACTGTACCGACTAAGGTGTGATGAGCACCGGTGAGAGGTCATAGGAGATTTTAAAATGGTGGCATTTCTGATGGGTCTCCGAGGTGGTTTTATGAAGTTTCCCTGCTACGTTTGCTTTTGGGACAGTAGGAACACTGATTCACACTACCATAAGCGGGACTGGCCGCTGTGAATGGGGTATTTAGTTGGACAGAAAAATGTCAAGTGGGAGCCACTGGTGGACACTACAAAGGTGCTGATGCCACCACTACACATCAAATTGGGGCTTATGAAGCAGTTTGTCAAAGCTGTCGACACTGACTCGGAAGCTTTCAAATATCTAGAAGACCTCTTTCCAAAGCTCTCTGAGGCCAAAATCAAGGCCGGTGTTTTCGTTGGACCACAGATAAAGAAGGTCATTAAGTGCACTGAATTCCCAAAGAAGCTGACTAGAAAGGAAAATGTAGTTTAAAACAGCTTTGTGGCAGTAGTTACAGGTTTCCTTGAGCATCACAAGGCCCACAACTATGTGAAGCTGGTTGACACTCTGGTTAAGAACTATGATAAGATGTGTTGCAGAATGTCTCTAAAACTCCATATCCTTGATGTTCACTTGGATCACTTCAAGCGGAACATGGGCGAATACTCAGTGGAGCAAGGCGAAGGCTTCCACCAAGATATTATGGCCTTTGAACGTCCATGCCAAGGACAGTACAATGAGAGCATGATGGGGGACTACATATAGGGACTAATTCGGGAAAGTGATGTGCAGTACAATCGTAAATCTAGAAAAACAACGCATTTCTAAATATTGTCTTTGTTTTGAAGTTTAAATAAACATTACTTTTGATCTAGATGTTGTCCGTTTATAAAAAATGAAAATTTGTTACCCATTTACATATATGGGGATATGCAAAATATAAAACTCATTCTTCTGAGCATAAAAGAAAACTTTGGAAGGTATAATGGCCGTTTTTTAAACTTTTTAGACATAAAAAAGCAGGAAATAACACTCACTTGCCAAGGACAAAATGATTGTTACATAGTGATAATTTTTAATATTTTAGATTTAGACAATACGGCCAGACGTTATGGTCTCACGAACTTTGGTGCTCTCGTAAAGTTTAGGATTCTTTTGCTTTATTTTCGGCGTGTAGAACTTTTAGAGCTTATTGACATTATAACATACGCTATAAATCTCATGATTACGGTATACGATGACATAAAAATAATATAATTGTCGAGTACGCCAGAGCTGAATATATAAAAAAAAAATGTTAATCGTATTGGGGCTGGGTTATGGAATGCTTTACCAAATAATTTTAAAAATCTTTGCTCTTCGAAAAAATTTAAGATTAACCTGAGAGAATATCTACTTGATTTTTGGGGACTTTATTTTACAGGATTTTTATTTTTTGTATGGTGGATTGTTGATAAACAGTGGCGCCGACTTCGCGAATTCGAGCCACTTTTTGAACTCTCAATAATTTTGTTTTGGGTTTCTCGAACCCCTAATGGGGAATATAAGCGTACGGAAATATATGCACAAAGTATCAATTCTGCAAGATTGATTTTATTATATAAATCATCATTGATAATATCATATAAACAATCTAACGTAAATTATCTGGGTTTTTTTATTAATATTTCTTTTTTCTTTGTGTTATTGTTATGCCATTAATCTGAACATATATTTGTTATCAGCTTCTGGAAACATTGTTTAATGCAAAATAATAACCTTGGAATTCTAAGATCCTATCACATTTATTTTATCTTTCTTTCGCTTATCTCTGCTGAGCAGTTTTAAAAACAGCTGTTATAGATAAATGGTGTTTTATCTATAAAAAAGTAGTTGCAGATGTGTTTAATTAATAAACAAATATTATTGCTTTTTTGTTTTCTGTATTTTTGTTTACTCTAACAATAAAACGTATTTATTTATTTATTCATTCTGAAAATATATTCATGTGTGGTGTCTACCCAAATTCTGTTTCAAACTTCTCTAACTTTCTCACATTTTTTTTTCTAAATCAAATAATTGATTTCCAGTCGTTAATTATAGTAAACAACGCATTAAAATTTACATAATCGAAACAAGTTTCAAGAGATCATAAAATCGACTCACAAATCCCAAAGTATATATATATATATATATCAGGATTGTCCATCCTTTTCGGGCAACGAGCATCAACGTAGAGTTTTCAAAATTATTGGCAGGGGGAGAGGGGAAGCAAACACATTTTATGTACGTTTATATATTACAGTATATGTAAAATTGCAATTGATTTCAGATTATGTGGGGAGGAGGGGGGGCGATCCACGCGCCCATGTAACTCTACGCGTATGGCAATAGACCATTTTAAGAATTTTTACGGATCTCACGGGCCAGCGGTTCCTTTATTAAAAAAAAATAATAATAATAAATAAACAAAATAAAAAAAATTACACATAAACAAACGCCTCCCTTCGGTGTTTCTCCCAGTTATTTGTTTGTGCACTTGCTATATAGAAAGGGGTCACTCATGCTGTCCCCACAGTTTTTTTTTATTTCTGAAAAAAAATCTAAAATTTTTTTGGGGAATTTTTTTTTCCCAAACAGTTGTCGGCGGGCCGTTTGTTGGACAACCCTGCTATATATATATATAACTAAAAAATCGATGCATCAAGAAAGAGTTGTCCGATTGTAATGAAATTTCGCATGCAAAGACATTTTGACTGAACATGAAAATGATTAAAATTTGGTGAACAATGAATGATTTGTTTGTTTTTTGGTTTTACGGCTCAAAGACTACAGTGGTCATGCTGCGCCGGGACCTACTGTTTTCCGAGGAATCCGAACCTCTTAAGGCCTAGGGAACCAAACCCCGGACTACAGTGAGCAGTGCGATCTTTATGAGATCTCTGAGTAAGCGTTCTTTTTGCACTGCTGGGAGTCGAACCCGGATTAGCCGCGCAATAGGAGAACGCGTTACCACACTGCGCCACCGCAGGGCCAGGTTATGTTTTGAAAATTTTTGTTGTGGTGTTAACTCCCTGCAGCAATAAAAGCTTTGACTGCGAAGGTTTAGAGCATAAAATGGGGATAATATGACATTTG
>QLNU02004757.1:5084-20682 GCA_006491805.2 Dysdera silvatica | reverse complement strand
GGGGCATAATCATCAAGATTTGTAACGTCAGAAGAAGTGAACATGAAATATGTAAGAAAATGATGATGCAAGTGTGGTGACGAAAGTATTGATGGATGTAGGATGTTGTGCCTCTATTCTGTGTTCAATTTTAACAGTACCATAGAATATTTACCATTTTCTCTTCACACTGTAGTCTGGGGTTTGGTTTCCCATGTAACCGAGGCTGATTCCTCGGAAAACTGTAGGTCTTTGCCAATGGCGAATACAGAAATCTTTCGAGGTGGGAGGGCATGCGTTGTCTAATTCCTAGTTTTAGCCAAGTGTCTGTTACTTTTTATTTCATTTTCCATGATATAATCCCGGCTCAAGGGAGGAGACGATTGCTCCCTAAATTCGCCAGTGGTCCTTGGACGTTACGACCTTATTTCTCCTTGCAGTATTAAACACAAACCTGCTTTGGTCCTATTCAGTTTGTATATTTGGAATTTTTCTAACGTTTTTAGCTGATGTTATAAGTGATTTAAAATGTGATATGTATGTTTGATGATTTAGGGCTGTTCTGGAGAATTCATCAAATGGATCCATATCAGTCTGCCATATTATTTGCTGCCGTGACCTTGGTCAGCACCTGGCTTGTGGCCTTTGCATATAAGAACGTCAAGTTTGTTCTCAAGCATAAGTAAGTGTGATGATACACATACATTTTATATATTCAAAATCACTGTCGGAAAGAAATACAGATTAATTGTGTATTTGTTACGTATCATAGTTTTAATCTTGCAATTTTATATGAATAATGATGACTACCTGAAAGAAACAAGGAAATTATTTAGTTGTAATATGTGTAATTTGATTTCCGTATATGCAATACAATGATGTAAATTTAGATTTTACTTCGATTAACAATTTATTATAAGTCCAGTTCCTGCCCATATGCACAGGCACTACTAACGGTGCCCGTGCACGTTGACAGTATAATAAAATCTGGTTATATTTTGGGAGGGGGGGGTCATACCCCCTCCAGCCGTAGCCTAGAACCATCACTGTCTAAATCACATACTTACATAACTGTATTTCTTTTTTTTTAAGGATTGCTGTTAAAAGAGAGGAAGCAGTTACCAAAGAAATTATGAAGAAATTGGGTGACGACAGAAAGATGTCCAAAAAAGAGAAGGACGAAAGGTGGGTGTGCACTTTTCTGGCATTTAAATAACGATTGCTTGGTTAAGCCTACAGATCACTTCGTTAATTATATAGCTCTAAATCAGTGATAAAATGCTGGTATGAATTTTATCTCAATGCTTCTGGAACTTTGGTAATTTGACCTACACATCTTAGACTTTCAACCATCCCTTATCATTCCAGAATATGACAAGGCTAAAAGTGTATCCATCAAAAGTTCATACTAGCATTATAGTAATTAGTTTGAAAGAACTTTAGAGCATATGTCAGTTTAGTGCAAATTATCTCGAACGTTGGTATATTTTACATCTCAAAACCGTGTAGTGAGTCATCAACAACAGGACCTATGGCTCAACCAAACCACTAAACAATGATGTGTTTATGCACTTGGGAAGTAAAACAAAGCCCAGTTTTTATTGCGCAAGCATTGAAGTTATGGGTGCAATGTGATGAGTAGTTTATTGGTCAGATGGGGGAGATGTATGCAGGTCGGATGTAGAGATGGGAACCAACAAATGCAGGAAATTTCATGTCTGTCCCCACTTTCACACGGAACACAACAGTGGAAGTCTTCATAAACAGGCAATTTTTTTTTTTGTATTTAGGCAAGTGTCATACATTATACATATGTTCATTTTGTCTGTATAAGGGTGCATACAGACATGCAACAGAACAACATCGTATATCATCAATGCGTAACATTACTGTGTCACATCGGTCATGCCGATATCCATTCTACACTGACTAAACGCTGTTGTTTGTAAACTGGCCTAAATACACAAACATGGGGTGCAACATAGCCAGTAACATTCCTTTGATGCAATGGGGGGAAAACCGACTGCTGATGGGATGCGGAAATGTTAGAGTGCGGTCCAGACCTTATATGCCACGGTGTTACGATACGGTGTTCTGTTGCATGTGTGGACGCGGCCTTAGTGTGGATCAAATTATATATGAGCAAGTCCAAAACACAATGCATATACTGATCAGTATGATTGGATAAATATTATCAGATAGATGAACTATAATTAGCTTTACATGCAAAAGGTTAAACACTGGTAAAATAGCAATGAAAAAGATCACCCAAGCTTTCGGACGCATCAGCAGCAGTCCTTCATCAGGAGTAATGACGATGTTATGTTTCTGTCTCTTTTTATACTTGAAATTTATGGAAAAATCCTTCATCGGAATAATTAGCTTCACAAATAAGTGTTTTGACGCCTTGTCCTGTTGGCAGTGAGAAAGATTAAAAGTTGTGACAAAGCTCATGCTGTCCAGATAGGTGATCGGAGGGCTTTTCACTGATGTCAAGTATGTGCCCAACACAGCATGATTATGTATGTGTAAAAAAAACCCATAATTTAAGTTCAGACGGCAAAATATTCCAAAGTTGTGGACCCAAAGTTTTAAGTTATTGTTTCATTTCTTCTCGTTCGTAGAATTTTATGGAAGAAGAATGAAGTCGCCGACTATGAAGCCACAACATTCTCCATGTTTTACAATAATGCGTTGTACCTGATGTTTGTGGTAGTACTTTCCTTCTACTGCCTTAGATCGTTTGCTCCAAGCATGTATCCTTTGTATAATTAAATATTATATATAAATAAGATCATATTACAGGATATATATACTTCTATTTGTATTCTCTCTCCCAAATTGCATTCTGTTAACAAATTACACTGAGAAAATATTACAAATAAGGTTTAATCCCATAGGTTGTCTGTGTGTATTTTCATCATTACTTGTTTGTGCAAAAGAACTGTTGGGTGTGTTGCACACAAATGGTGACTTGGTATTCCCAAAAAGGAGTGATTGAAGGTACAAAGTGAATGGGTATTGTATTGGAGCCTATACGTATGCTGTTTTTTCTGTCTTCCAAGGTTCCTAGGTTTGATTTTATAAGTGGCAGAGATTCAGGTCCCATGGAAAACTGCGAATTGCGATAGCATGGCCCATGCTGTCTTTGAATCAGATGACATATAGTTTTTTGAAAAGCGGGATGATTTAGAATATGAGTTCAATAATGTCTGCACCATTGATTTGCCGGTTACATGCATTCTGCCAATATTGATCAGCAAAAGGTAAACGGATGTATACATTTAATGAGTCGAGTCAATGACCAAACTTATTTTCGGATTGATAAGTCAGTGACCTTGTCCTGACTTATGAGTGATGACCACATCCACTTTCTAATTCCTATGAGTTGAATCAGTGGCCATTATCCATTTTCTGACACTTATGTGTCAAATCAGCACCCCTTTCTTGACTCACATTGAGTCAAATCAGTCTCCATTTTCTGGCTCTTATGAGTCAAATCTGCATCCATTTCCCCAACTCTTATGAGTTGAATCGGTGACCATGTCCATTTCCCCAACTCTTATGTGTTGAATCAGTGACCATGTCCATTTTCTGACTCTCACTGAATCGAATCAGTTTATTTTCTGGCTCTTCTGAGTCAATGACCAAACTCATTTGCAGATTGATGAGATAAATCAGTGATTTTATCCTGACATGAGTTGACCATGTCCACTGTCTGACTCCTATAAGTCAAATCAATGACCATGTCCATTTTCTGGCACGTGAGTCAAATCAATATCCATTTCCTGACTCACATTGAGTCAAATCAGTTACTGTCTTCATTTTCTGTCTCTTATGAGTCGAATCAGTGTCCACTTCCTGACTCTTATGACTTGAGTCAGTGACCATATCCATTTTCTGACTCATACTGAATATAATAATAATTTTTTTTTTTTTTTTGGTATTGTCGAGTGAATTATCTCGATTTTTGTACCCTTGGGAGTGTGAGTAGTCGTTGGCCATCGTTCAATTCCTTACTTGTGAGTCAAGTCGATGGTGAAAACTTCCAATCTGGATAAATAATTGTGTCATCCCAAATAAATGAACTCACTTTTACCCTCTACAATTTCTACCTTTCAGTGAGGGAAATTGCTTTTGACAAAAGGAACAGATTCTCTAGTGTTGCATTTAATGCTATATATGTTATTAACGAAGTTGTAGATTGTAGAGCATCTTTTAGATGTTTTGTTTGAGTAGGGCAATGTTTTTGCAGCCTTGCTGTCCATTATCAGGAATCATCAGAAGTGAATTCAGAGTGAACATAGCATTGCTATTTCTCGCTAGTGTTGGTGTCTAGCGGCTGCACTATCTATTAGTAGGATATATTTGGTAAAGGAGGAAAATGAAGGGGAAAATTAAGAAAGTAGAAGAGTTGGGATGAATTAGCGGATTTTAAATGAACCACCTCCATGCATTACTGAGCCTTGGAGTAGATTTATGATCATTAAAAAGGTTATTTGAACAGTATCTTATCTGTCATATCATAAAATACAAATAAATTTAGTGTGTGTTTAAAAAAAAAAAAAAGGCACATATATATAACTACTAAATTATTACTTCTAAATTACTAAAATATTTTTAAATTAATTATATTCTGGATTTATACTATTTTAACTAATTTTTGATCAATATTGGTTCATTCAGTATTAATCACAAATCTCAATTATTGTAGTCAGAAAAAGCAAACCAATATCAGGGATTTTGTGCAGTCTCTGATGAAGAACAAAATTCTTGGTTTTGTTTAATCTTTTACTCCCCTTCACGTTTTACTACTCCAATTGCATTTTTTATTTTAATCTGTTTCTACTATTTTAATTTACTTGGTTTTATTACCTTGTGTTATATTACTTTACTATTTTAACTTTATCTAAGTTAATATATATTTATGTGTAGTGTATTTATGTATATTACATTAGGTGCTACATGTCACAATCATATTACAATTTATATGTATAATATGTATGTGCTATGGCTGTTCTCTGCCAAGAATACTGGCACTCAGCAGAGTGCCACTGCGAAGCATCCGCAGTGACGGTCACTCCGTAGGTGGGGGGTGACACAAGTCCCGCCTTCGCGCAGCCTTTGGCTGTTGTGAGTAGAGTTCGGGTTCGGAATCATCTTTAAACTGTATGTCCAGCTTGCCAACCCTTCTGGTGAACGTAGTGAGCTTAAGGCCACTTCTTCTGTATTTCTTTCACTGTACTGTGTGTATGTGTGATGACATGGAGACCTCTATCCTGCAGTGGATTAAAAATGATCGATAATGATGATGATATATATAATTTTTTTCCCCACATTCAAATCGTTTGCATGGAATGCACTAGCATGGATTTGTATGGAACTAATCCTTTTCCTCCAGTTGCTTAGTAGCTATAACCATGTCCTTCAAACCTGCTTAGCCATGGGTGTCACTCTTCCATCTTTAGGATAGAAATCCGTCTTTTGAAGCTAGTTGGAATTTTTGTTTTTTACAGGTTCCCCTTTTTTTGTGTCCTTGGTGTACCCTGAATTTAAGTCTTGGCATGAGCATTCTATTGGCACCCATGTACTTGGCTTGTTTTAATTCCTATTAAGGGTTTTATTTTATTTTTGATACTCTAAGGTATCCTATTGAAAGACTAATTTAACCATACAGTGCACGTTTTGATGTATTGTATCATTGTATTACACGTATAGAATTTAATAGTTTGCCCTCATTTTATATGATATAGATGTATCTATAACACTGGCACACATATGGGGGAGGGGGTTATGGGTTAAACCCCCTCAGAAACTTAAAAAAAAAAAAATGGAAGTGCATAAATTTTACATGTCCAAAATAGAATCTTATTTTGGATTAGAAAAATATCTTTATATGCAAACTTATATTGCACGTTGGGTTTCGAAATACAGAGTAAAGGAGGGTGGTTTAGCAGGTTTTTTATAGGAAGGTGCGGAAGCTTGGCTCAAAGTGTCATTTTTGGCTATTCCATTTTAACAGAAAAGGCCAGCACTATGTTTTACGTGTATATATATTTTTTAATCATGGTGTGAAAATCTCTGGTTTTAGACGTTGTACCATTCTCTGTAAGTTGTGTTTGTGTTACATGGATTAATTGAAGAAGTGGAAGATATGCCCAGGGCCTTCCCTGAATCTCCAGTCCTAAGTGTGTGAAAACCTTCCAACATTAAGAGCTATTTTGGACTTCAGGACCATGAGCAATCCATTAGCGATCCAACAACCCAGAATATGAAAAATCCTCTTGATATTGAGTCTTAGACAACATGGGGTTAGTAGACTAAAAAGATTATGCACCAGTAGATGGGTCAAGAGGCAAACATCTGTAGAGAACTTTGTACAGCTTTTTGAACCATTACTGGAAGCTCTTCATAATATTAGTTCATGATACGACAAAACTGCAGTCACTGAAACTGAACTTTTTCGAATGCAATATGCAGATTTGAATTTATTATGGATCTTCATGTCTTGTAGAAAGCTTTTAAGCTGTCCCTTCCATTAAGCAAATATCTGCAATCAATTAATTTGGACTTGAATCTGGCAGTCAAACCTGCAATGCATCTCACGAACTCTTTTCAAGAAATTAGAGACAGTGCTGAAGATGCTTTCGCACCTGTCTTCAAAAGTGCCAGTGAGAATGCTTTAGAACTTCGGATTCCAGTATTACCACGACTCCATTGTGCATTAAATTCCAATGCATGGCATTTTTAAAAAAGTATTTGATATCACACTGCAATTTTTTGATTACATTAATATGCAAGGTTTTGTTGTTTCGAAACGGCAATGTACGTTGGAACAGATTTTTACTGCAGATTACGAAAATGACCTTGAAAAATCCATACCACATCGGGTTTTTTTTTTCAAAAATGATGAAAATGTAAAAAAAAAAAGTTAATTTATAATAATATTGATATATCACAACGTTTGTAACATATGAAAATGTTCTCTGATGGGAAGGTATGCATATGTAACAAATAGATAAGCTTAAACACATAATTTCAAAGCAAACATACCTAACATTCACCACTGTGTTCCTCTTGAAACCTCATCTTTTTTGATTTTCTTCGGTGTTCTGCCGTACAGTCCCTTTTTCTCATCTAACAATAGTCGGCCATCATATGTATAGTCCGCTTGCCTTGGTATTTCTTTTGCATCACTTTAATATCCTTGTAGAAGCGCTCTTCAAGTTATTCCGTAAAATGATCAAGATTGTCAAGAAAGTAATTTAGATGAGCATGAAGAAAATGAACTCCGAACCTGACCTTGCAACCTAGCTGTTTGTAGGATTCAAAGAACTCGTTTACTAAAGTGGTGTAATTTTCAGCCTCCGTATTTCCCAAAAATTGTACATCACATTCCTGAATTCAGTTCATGCTCACAATTTACACTAAATCAGTTTTCTCGAATATGGTGGCCGCCATTAATTTTCGCATTTGTGTGGGCCTATAAAAATTCCAGCTTTGATTTTTTTCCGACGTAATCGATGGGAACTTAAGAGCAAGATATTGAAAGCATATATTGTTTGTGCTTAAAGCTGTCATGAATTGCTTCATTAAATTTAGTTTAAATGTAAGGATGTCAAAAGTATTTTCGAAGGATCAACCAATGGAATTGAAACAATACTTTTCACCAGGTGTGAAGGTATTTCTGACTGGCCACTGCTTCCAAAAACCCGCTGTTCCTTCTGTGCTCTGAAGTCCCATTTACATAAAAAGCATGAAAGTTTTATGCCCGCTTGTTGGCCGAGCAATATTCCGATCACCTTGAAATCCGCACACAAAGACCGTTCATGACGCTTGTACTACACATGTTCCAGCAGAAATTTAAGTTTGTCATACGTCTCAAAGTTCTGGGGTTTTTTCTTTCTTTTTTTTTAAAGCAGCTATCATTTTTTTTCACTATTTTTTATGCATAACTGTTTGATTTTTTTCATTGAAAAATCACTGTTGTAGAAATATTTGCTCACGAGTGTTGTAGAAACTTACTTTCAGAAATAATTTCTACATAAGTAGATATATGCATATATCTGGACATAGGTGAAAAAAAAAGATGAATACATTTACTGTATTAAATGAAATTAGATTGCCATTTGCTCATCACGACTCTACAAATGGCACTATATCCTGCATTGGGTCACTTATTTTTTTCGTTACGGGTCTGATTCTTTCGGGTTAACTTTAATTGTTTCAGGGTTGGTATTTGACTCTTACTGATTGGATTTGGGTTGACCCGATTTTTCAAGAAAGTCTAGAATATTATGTATAATTTAAAAATGCAGACTAATCTAGAAAATGTTGCTAGTAGAATTTCTCTATTTTTTTCTCTTCAAATTTGGCATATGAAAGTGAACAAATTTCCAGCTTTTTTTTTTTTTTGCTCACATTCATGCCTGAGTATGACTCGTTTCTGTTAATGAATGTATTTATATTACTGCGATGTATTTGTGTGCATCTATTCGTTACACATGCATTCCGTGCCTCTAGAGAATATTTACATAACATTATAAAGGTTGTGATGTATCGATGTCATTAAAAAATTACCGTTTTTTACGTTTTCACATTTTCATGATTTATGAAAAAACCTGACGTGATATGAATTTTTCAAGGTCATTTTTATAATCTGCAGAGAAAATATGTACCTATACACCTCTTTATTTCAAAATGACAGAAAAAAAAGTGAAAAAATGCAGATTGGTGTTATCAGAGATTCGGAATTAAAGTTTCTTTCTTTGAATTTTTATAATATATGCAGGCTTTGTAAAAGTCAGCACTACCAATTGCAATTTGTACCAGAGAGATCTTTCTCAACTCTTAAGGTACTCAAGGCATATCTTAGGAGTACTACCGGCAAGTAAACTTAAGAATTTCCACCATGCCTATCAAATCGAAATCACTCTACCATGTCCTTGTAATCATATGTATATGTTATATCGTTTGCATGACCAAGTAATTTAAAATCTAATGTGATGTACTTAACCTGTGTGTGTGTGTGTGTTCACTAGAGCCCATTGGTGTTTCGTTGTGGCAATTCGTTCTCTATGTTTTTTGCCTCGTTTTAGATTGCATTTTGCCTCGTTTTAGATTGTTTATGAATTAGTTAGAAACCTTAACTAACTATATTAGCAACTATGTGGTATCTGTGGGAACAGCTGGCGGACTTTTGGCATTAATCTCAACAGGTTCACAATAGAAGCCAAACTGCAGATGTACTGCCATCGTATGCAACAGAATTTTGTAATAAAACTTGAAGAAAAGATCTGTCTTTGAAAACTGATTCTGTGCATTTAATTCACAACCATATGACTTAGTTTAGATGGAAAAATTCAAATGTAGTCGCAGTTGTAATTAAGATGAGTTGTTAACGATCGTTTTGGTGGAAAAATTAGCCCCTAACGTCAGAACAAAACATCGTCTGTTGTCATCGATCAGAAACAATAGATTGTTCTGATGGTAGCGAATCAATTTTCTGACCATTTTTCTGCCAAAACAACTGCTAACAACTCACCTTAGCAACAGTTGTGGCTATCTGTCAATTTTTTATATGAATTATTTGTATATTTTTTATCTTATACACACATACTTACCATAATCTTTATAGCATATTAATGAGGTTGCGAGGGTCGGTCCCTTTTACACGTAAGAAGGTACCAGAGATCGCTACTTAATTTAGTACAGAAAATAAGTTGAATGATATATTATGTCTGATAAAAATATATAAAATTGATATAGAATAGTTTTAAATTCTACATGCAATTTATTTTTGCCTTGAAATCTTATGAGTGGACTGCTGGTTCCTCCTCAAAGTATTAAAAGCTTTGAATGTAAAGTATTAATATCAACTTGAAATAATGTAACACGTTTTCTCCGTTCTTTTTAATCACCTGTTGACTACAATCGTCAGGCCTGTGTACAGGGTTTCCAAATGAGTGTGATAAAAATTTGCTTCCATAGTAGTTTTATTTTGCAGCCAGTACTATTTTCAAATGGGAGGGTTGACTCCCGTTCCTCAGTGGCAGATTTACCAGTAGGCTGAAGCCTTTCGTGGCAAATTTTCGAAAAAAAGTTTGCCACGGAGAAGTTTGTAAAGGCAGGGCTGAATTTTTTGGTGGCTACTTGAATTATTAATTTTCAATTACTTTCGGATGCATAACTAGACATTGGCAAAACTGCCAAGGTCAGCACCTTGAGAGGCTCAAAAGGCACCAAATTTGTGAATACTTGCGAAAAGATGAATTTGAAACGACTGTCTGGATTTTTTAAAACAATTTTTTGGAAATTTTTTTAAAAGCGACAAAATCTCTATCATGTCTCTACAAAGTTTCATAAGATTAGGAGGAAAAATTGTAAATTTCCTCTGTCACCCCTTGTGCACAGCTTTGACTGTTGTAAATATTGTCTTTTAAAATCTCGTTTGGCTGGATTAAAATTAATTTATTTTTGGCCATGCATTGATGGCTTCAAGGGGGGTCCATCACCCCCTCCACTTTGGACCTGGATTATATCATGGACAATTAAATAAAAAGTAACGAATGCTTTGCTAAAATTAAGAATCGGAAACAAATTGCCCGCCGCCCTCGAAAGATTTCTGGGTCTGCCATTGTGACCATGTAAATATGTGTTGCCATTTGGAGGTTGTACATTAGGTACAATACATTGTGTGGATTTCTTTCAATAAGGACAGCAAAGGTCATTCTGCACCAAGTGTAATGAAACTCAGTGATAATGAATGAATGATTTCAATTAGTTTTGTTTAATGTATATTTAGAATATCACAGAATTTAGCAAATCATTTCATAGACATAATGAACCAATTTTTTCCGCTCTAATTTCATTTTTAGCTATATGTTGAAAAATTCTAGATTTTCGTTTACTTTAAAATCTTTTTACTATGAAACTTCAAATTTCAGTTGTATTCAGATTGCTTGCACATTAAAAATGTATGTTTCTACTGCAATTCTACTATTCTTGAATATTGAAAACTTTCATATAATAGTTCAAGATCAAGAAGTACAAGTGCTCTATTGAATATTAATCTCTTAAAACCTTAAAAGTAATAATAATTGAGTGTATTGAATCTTCGATTTATTGGCTGCACACTGTACTAATCTAATGGAAGAAATATTTACACAAAATTTATTTGCTGTTTTGATAACCACATGCTATCATCATCTGCACATGAATACTGTTGTTGGTCAGAGTTGCCATTGTATGTTAGAAACTTATGGGTTTGGCAAGGAATCGTGAGTTAATTGTATACCGTCTTTATGCCTGTGAGATCAGTAACGCAGCCCCCAAAGCAAAATGTGCTAAAAAGTGTGACGCATGTCGTAGAACAATCACAGGGTAAATTAATTTTTTTGTTATTAAATAAAGAAATAAAAAAAAAAAAAATCAGTCACAATTACATGGGGCACTTAAAAAGTTTCTGGATATTCAAAAGTGGTTAAAGATAGAGATTTTTTCTCTCCTATGAACTCTACATACTTTCAAACCTTATCCATAGATGGCACTAAAAGCTCATTCAGACCTATTTTTAGAAAACTGACCTTGAATGAAGTGTCTCAGTTCATGGCAAATAACATAGCTTGATAAACTTGAAAAACAAGATTTCAGAGCTATGATTCTCTAGGAGTTTAGAAAAGTTTAAGTGATGAAGCTTATTTAAAAAGCATTTCTGAATATTTTCCTCACTCTGATGTTAGACGAATAACTATTTTTAATTGGTATAGTGAATTTCGAAGAGGGAGAACCAACCTGAAAGACAATGCCCGCTCAGGCAGGCCTTCAGCTTCAGTGAATGAGAAAACAGTTGAAGTTGTGTGAAAACTTGTTAGAGAAAAAAAGAGACGAATAATGTTTGAGGAAATTCAGCAAACGATGAATATTTCATCTTACTGTTAACGAAAAGATGTTTCCTCTGGATTCCTCATTTTTTAACTGACGAGCGAAAGGTACAATGTGTGGAATGGTGCAAATTTATGCTTTTAAAATTCAAAGAAGGAAAAGGAAGAAGCACATTTGAAGTGTTGACAGGTGATGAAACTTGGATATATAACTTCCATCCGGATGAAAAAAAGCAGCAGTCTATGATGTGGACCAGGAAAGGTGAATCACTGCCAAAAAAGCGAAAACCACAACTCCCAAGAAGGAAAATGGTTGTCAGTTTTATTGCAAAATATGGCCATATTGCAATAGTTGCTCTTGATTCTCAAAGAACAGTTACTGCTGACTGGTACATTAGTGAATGTGTGTCCAAAGTTCTTCAAAACGGGGGAAAAGAGATGCCCAAAGACAGGACTGTTAGTCATAATGTGGCACCATGATAATGGTAAACCACACACAGCCTGTAAAACCGTGAACATTTTAAATGAAAAAGGTGTCCATATATTACCCAATCCACCATATTTCCCCGACTTGGCACCATGCGACTTTTTTATTTCCTACTGTAAAGGACTGTGAGGTTTTTCCCTCAAGCGAAGATGTCATTGCACAGTACATAGATATTAAAAATATTATACCCCAAGATGAGTGGAAAAAACGATTTGATAATTGGTTTCAAAGGATAAAACATTATGAACGCAATGATGAATACTTTGATAAAATGTAATAGTTTTTTGTTTTTTTTTTTTCATTTTAAATGTTATACTTTTTTTTTTTAATCCATAAACTTTTTGAGTGGCCCTAGTATTTTCTGCATTTCTGTTAAAAAACGAATTTACATTTCATTGAATTTAAAAAAGTGTACAATACATGTACACTGCTCAAAACAATTAAGGCATATTTTAACTTTAGATGAAAAAATGTTTCGTTGGCTGATGTTTGATCTGTAGGTGTTGCAAGCTATGAGGAAAGAAAATTACTCACAGAACCAGGAATAATTAAGTTTTTTGTAAGAAAACAAAATATGCACAATTTGTACATGTCAAAAACAAAATGTTTCATTTCTTGGATAAAAATGAGTTTCAATAATGGGTATGATTTCCTCTGACTGAAAACGATGTGGCATGGAGTTAATGAGGTTATCAAGGAGGGACTGGGGTATTCTGTCTCACTCCTGCAGAAGAGCAGTTTCCATCTGCTGAACTGTTTCTAGGGGTGATAAGTGACCATCAACCCTCCTTCCTAGAATGTCCCAAACATGTTCAATTGGGTTCATGTCTGGGGAACGTGCTTACTAATCCATTTAAAGGCTTTCTTCGTCGAAAAGTAAGTTATTCACTACCTGAGCACGATGTGAAGTGGCGTTATCATCCATAAGGATTAATTCATCTCCGATTGCTGCAACGTAAGAGACCACCAAAGGTCTGAGGATCTCATCCCTATATTGTTCAGCTGTTAGAGATCCATTTCTGATGATGTACAAGTCGGTACATCCATTTATAGAGATACCGGCCCAGACCATCACTCCGCCTCCTCCAAATCAAACACTTTCACTCATAACTTCCAGATTATTCAGAGTGCCACAGTCTCTCCGAATGATAAGACACCTTTTGTCAGGCTGTGCACTAAAGCGGGACTCGTCTGAAAAGAGAATATTACTCCATTCATTTTGTCTCCACCTGAGATATTCTTGTGCCCAACTTCTGCAGGCAGGACAGTGGTGTACTGTTAAACAGAGACCATAGGTCTGTGAGCATACAAACCAACACGATGGATTCAGTTTCGAACAGTTTGAGTTGAAATTCTGCTGTCAGTAGCCCTCAAAAGGTGCTGCTGTAAAAGAGTGGCATTCTTACTGTGATTTCTTCCGGCCATTAATGTTAAACGCCAGACCTCATTTTGTGTTGTTGCACGCTTGCGACCTGGTCCCGATCTTCGGCTAACATTTCCACGTTCCAGAAACTGATTCCATAGTCTAGAAATGGCACTTTGGGACACTCCAAAGACTTCCGCTACAACGGCTTGCCTTTGGCCCACCTGTAAGCGACTGATGGTCCTCCAGGCTACGAATTCGGTCAAGTCATGTCGTTGAGACATTGTACTCACTATTACAAAGCATTCAGCGCATGTCAGTTGTTTCTAATTTTCTCCTACATAACGAATGCTACACTTTTCACTTCCTATTAGAAACGATAAATTTTCGATGTCATAGAAAACATTTGCATATTCCAAAGTTTATAAATATAATTATTTTTCCTTTTAACCGATTTTCTTTCATTTTTATTAAAAAACCAGTCGATTGTGTGGTTGTTTCATACCGAACTGACAATATCCCCTAATTGTTTTAAGCAGTGATATATATCAAACAATATAAATCAACGTTTATTGGCGTAGTGATACCAGCGCCGATGTTATGGCGTGATTAGATGGTGAAACGTTCGAAAGAAAATAAATATTTCTGCCTTCGGTGGGATCTAATTGACCCACGACCTTCCTTCGACGAGTGGAAGGTCGTGGATTCAGGTCCCACCGAAGACAGAAATATTTATTTTCTTTCGAACGTTTCACCATCTAATCACGCCATACCATCGGCGTTGGTATCACTACGCCAATAAACGTTGATTGATTGACATTGTTGTTTGATTTAATCTGCGTAGTGTTCGATTTATATATATAAAAAAAAGTGATATATATACATCTCCAGGCAGGTGTTTATCGGGATTCATAAACTGTGGGTCTTCAAGATTTTCAGTGGGGTGGGGTGTGGATTAGATTTCATTAAGTTATTTGTATTAAACACATTGTGTGTTTAGATTTCATTACGGGGAAGTATACAAAAATCTGGGGGGGTGTTGGGGTGTGTATAAATCCGTCTGCAGGGTTCGTACATTCCTTAATTTTTAGGAAACGATTTTTTGCCCTTAAGAGTCCTTATTTTTGCTCAAAATTTGCAAAAAGTCCTTAATTTTGTTCTCTTAATTCTCAACACATTTCTGAAGTACATTTTTGTTTCCATTTTTTTTAATTGCCATTCTTCGCACAATATGAAGTCAACATAAAACTTCACACTATGCGACCAGCATCGTTCATTTATTTTTAACCAAAGTAATTTTACCCTACTTGACATTTTATCTGATTCTTTCAATCATGAACTCATTTTTAACTTTCTTGTCTAATATCGGCTTCTCCCATTTCGTCCGAGTTTATTATTTTGTTTCATTTGTGATATTTAATACATTACTTTCAATACATTTTAACCATTTTAGTTTTAATTTATTCTCATTTTAAAATCGACTTTGCGGCCACACCTTGTTTGGCGCAGAATGACCCTTGTTGTCCTCGCGCCATAAACTACAAACAACAAATCACGCAATGCGGGTTGTACTATGTCTTTTACGAACAGGGAACATCCGTAGAGGAGAACTAACTCCCTCTGGGAATATGCATAGAGATCTCCCTCACCCCTTTCGAACTTGCTACAGTATTTTTTTAGAACAAGAATGACCAATACATCTCACACCTCTTTCAAACCCAAATTTAGAGTTCGAGTTTCCTTAGGCACAGCTTGAGTGCGTTGAGAACTACAGGTACCGCGGCCTTTTCCCTTGCCCCTGTCACACTGTATATTTCGTAATTAGATATCCGTTATGAGAAGTTTTACACTACTCTGTATCGGGCGAACTGGGTCCTCTCAAAGAGC
>QLNU02004754.1:0-15808 GCA_006491805.2 Dysdera silvatica | reverse complement strand
CAAATGAAACTTCTTCTTTTAAGATTTTTGGAGCTGTTCCTTCGACTATCTCAGAGTCTTCGTTTAATCCACTGTTACCCTCATACAGCTTTCTGTAGAATTCTTCAACTCTTCTAAGTATTTCTTCCCTATTTCTTGTTACAGTGCCATCCTCTCCTTTTAATGCAATGATGTGTTTCTTCCCAACAGATATACATCCTTTAACAACCCTAAGGCTCTTGTTATTTTCAATGGCTTTCCTTACTAGCTCACAGTTGAATTTTCTTATGTCTTCTTTCATGCTTTTGCGCAGAGTTTTACAAAGTTCTATGTACTCAATCCTGGAACTGGTATTTCGATTGTCCACCTTCATATCTCTTCGCCTTTTCATGAGCTGTTTCGTCTTCTCAGATAATTTGCTATTGTGCTTTTTACAGGTTACACCACCAATTTCCCCAGCAGTTTCAACTATTGTCTTAACAATGTTTTCATTTGCTTCTGAGATATCACTTTCATCAATAAGTCCTTCCAGTGCAGAAAAGCGATTTTTTAATTCCAACTTGAATGCCTCGGTATTTACTTTCAGTTTCATTAGATCCACCCTCTTACTTACTTGTTTCCTAATGAGCTTCTGTCGTTCTAATTTAGTATTTAAGTGCACTTTACATCTCACCATTCGATGATCACTTCCAGTATTAAATCTGTTCAGTACACTGCAATCTTCAATAATTGATTTCTTGTTTGCCAGGATATAGTCAATTTCACTAGTTCCCCCATTTGGGTGTTTCCATGTCCATTTTCTTTGCGGTTTCTTCTTAAAAAATGAATTCATGATGCTAAGGTTTTCAGCTTCTGCAAATTCGATGAGTTGATCGCCACGTTCATTCCTTTCCCCATATCCGTATTTACCAACCGATGTCTCTCCTTGTTCCTGTTGTCCAATTCTTGCATTGAAATCCCCCATGATGAGCTTGATATGTTGTTTCCCTTTGGTGTGTAACTCTTTGATTTCTTCATAAAATTCTTCAACCTCTTCGTCGGTATGGCTTGATGTTGGTGCATATACCTGTACTATTTGAAGTTGGTATCGCTGGGTTAGTTGAACAACAAGCCTCGCTGCTCGATCTGATGTACTTTCAACTTCCAGAAGACAGTCTTTAATTCTTTTGTTGATTAAGAAGCCAACACCACTTGTTCTTCCAGTTTCCGTTCCTCTATAATAAAACAAATGTCCACTTTTAAGTTCCACCAACTCTTCACCTTTTCTTCTAACTTCACTGAGTCCTACAATGTCCCATTTGATCTTGTCTAGTTCCTCTTCCAATTCCTGAAGTTTTGCTTCAGAAGCAAGGGATCGTCCATTATACGTTGCCAAGGTCAATAACAAACGGCAGCCTGGGCCATTCCAGTGATTCTTAGCACCCCCTGCTTTCATGCCACACTGACCGCTGCCTTGATCAGGAGCACTCCAGCACCTGGAGACTAGGGGCCATGGTTTCTGGTGTGTCAACATAATGGAGGAATTAGCCATAATTTCACCACGCTGGCTAGACGGGTTGGTGAATTAGCCCTCCCCTTCCGCCTTTCTACCACGTGGATCATGGCCTGCGCCCTCATGGGCAGTGGGATTCGCACCCTCCAGTACTCCAAGTTATGCGCCTTTTGAAAGTACCCAGTCCTCCACTAGCCTTCTAGTGAATAACTAACTGACCAATTAGTCATAAAGTGAACAGGTCTCAGAACCGAATCCAATTTAAAGGATGAAGACTGAATCCAAAGAACTTTTTTGCTTTGAAGAATAGGATTGTGGACAGTATGCATTCGTAGGAAAATCCTAATTCTGTACATCCCTAATGTGAATTATCTTTTATTATTTTTCATCTAATTATGGCATTTTGATAATTATCAACATTCAATTTTAGTTAAAATAAACATCGTGGCATCTCAGTTACGTAATATTTTTAAATGTTGGTGTTCTGATAGTTTTGATAGTTGTAATCTTCTCTCTCTCTTTCTCTAAATATATATATATATACATATTAATATATATATACCTCTTTCTGATATTTTAGCATCAAATCTATAATTATGAAATGTTTATTTACACAAATAACAATCATGTTATTTGTGATGTATGTTTAAATTTTGTAAATTTTATCACTGGACTGGATGTTATGAAAAAGTGAAACATTAAATCCTTTTTATATAAAAATTAAACAAACAAGATGTTCGTATGTTGTAAACACCTTTTACATAAATTAATTCAATATAACTCATTGAAGAAGAATAAAATCTCACATAGAAATATAAAACAAACAGAAATAGAACTTTTAAAAGCAAGTAAAAAGAACTAGTGAATCAATTTTTTTTTCTAACGGTTATATGCAGCATCTCTTGTCCTAAACTTTAAACAATTTTAATTAGCTCAGGACGATATCAGATATCCTGTTTCGCAACTTGAAAGAATACTCTGAATTTCTCCGAAAAATTATCAAAAAAATCTCACACTTTTTTCACAAACTAATGATCCGGAAATTTGCAGCACAATCACCGGTATTCACCTATCATTAAGGATAATTGTAGCACATACTCTACCTGTAATGATTCGATAATTACAGGCCTAGATAATTAATGATTTCATTACACTCATAAAGCGTGTAATTATATTTAATAAGTGATGAACGTGACGCGTTCCATGTTTCTTAGAATAATCTGAAGGTGGACATTTTGAAAAGTATTTCTTCTATCCAGTCTAACAGACTGCTATGCGTTTTAAACTTCACATCTGCGTTCAAGCAAAACACCTGAAAAAATTGAAAATGATCGTTAATGATCGGTGGCTTAAGCAGGGGGAGTTCATGGAGTTGTGCCCCCATTGCGATGAATTTATATATATATATATCATCATCATCATCATATTCAACCATTATCTATCCACTGCTGGATGAAGGTCTCTCCAAATGCTTTCCACACAAGTCTATCCTGAGCAATTCGCTTCCACGTCACCCCAACCTGTTTTCTTATTTCATCCACCCATCTAGTTTGAGGACGTTTTCTAGGTCTTCGGTGGTCTCTTGGAATCCAGTTCAGAATTTCTGTTGTCCAACGTTGATCAGTTCTTCTTGCAATATGCCCAGCCCATCGCCATTTCAGCCCTTTTACTTTAACAATGATGTCCTCTACTCTAGTTTGCTCTCTCACCCAAGTGTTTCTTTTTCGATCTCTCCTAGTTATTCCAAGCATGCACCTCTCCATGCTCCTTTGCGTTGTCTGTAACTTTCGTATTGCTCCAACTGTTAGACTCCATGTCTCTGATCCATAAGAGAGGACTGGCAATACACACTGGTTGAAGACTTTTCTTTTTAGACACAAAGGCAATTTCCCCTTCAGGATAAAACTGTTTCTTCTAAATGCGCTCCATCCAAGTTTAATACGTTTGTTTAGTTCTTTCATAATGTTGCCTTCCATTGAAATCAGTTGGCCAAGGTAAATGTATGAATCAGAAATTTTTGGCTCAATGTTTTCAACCTGTATTTTTGTTTTCTCTGCGAAATTATTGAACACGATTTTAGTTTGTTGTAGGTTCATCCTGAGTCCAACTTCTTTACTTCTAGTTGTGAGCTCCTGTACCATGTCTTGGAGTTCTGATGGGTTGGTTGAAAAAATAACAATGTCATCAGCACACCGCAAATGATTTAAATATTCACCATTCATTTTTATTCCCTTGTTATTCCAATTTATCTGCTGAAAAATCATCTGTAAAGCTAAAGTAAAAAGTTTTGGAGAAATGGTATCTCCCTGCCTCACCCCTTTGCCAAGTTTGATAGTTTTGGAATCTTTATGTAACCGAAATTTTGCACTTGCATTTTTATACACACGTTTCACCATCTCAATGTAGACAACCTCGATGTCTGCTGATCTTGAAGACTCGATGCCTGCTGACATTTTAATAGAGTCGAAGGCCTTCTCATAGTCAATAAATGCCACACACAATGGAAATTCATATTCATGTGTTGTTTCAATTAATTCTCTTAATACTTGAATATGGTCTATTGTACTGAATCCACTTCGAAATCCAGCTTGTTCTCTTGGTTGAGCTGCACCTAATTTTTTCTGCAGCGATGTGTTAGTACTTTTGTGAAGATATATATATATATATAATAAGCAAAATAAAACGAATTTATGTCTAAGGGGTACATTTAAATTTAGTCAAATTGGAATCACTCTGGCGCCAATATCTACTTGGAGTAAAACCAATTAAATATAATAAGTAAGGTTAAATTAGTAATAGACCATTTTCAGCACTATATAAAACAATTTTACTGCAAGGTGTCAGAACCAACATTGCAAGAACTATACAGAGAAGTTATACACAAACTGAAAAATACCTAAGTGCAATGGAAAACAAAACATATTATACAAACAATAAACATATTTACAATATTTTACATACAAACCTTTCTCGAAAACTATGAAATATTTCTTTGATACAAATGGCAATATAGTAAAATTGTAAAAAATGAACCAAAAGTGGAATAAAGATTTAAAGTAGGAGTGTAATAATAAATGAAATATGAGAAACCCATAACCATAAACAACCTACAGGGTTTGTAATTTATTACATGGGGAACCAACACGCTATACTGTAAGTTAGCTACCATCTTTCAGAACATTCTTAAGAAAATCGTTTTAAACATATCTGAAAAAATGATATTAAATCATGTATTATAAACAATAATTCCAGGGCTATTGAATACATTCTAGAAGAGAATAGTAATATACATATAAATGAGACGTATGACTGAAAATCTATTTAACAGTATCCCTTTGGAATGTATGAAGGATCTCAAATCTTTTTTTATATAGTGACTTCTCTTACATCATTAGGATAGACATTAACTTTTGGAATACCATTTCGATTTTTGTATATTCGATTATACCATCTTTAATGGGAATGATTTCTGCAAGAAAGTTAAAGGTATTCCTATGGGGGGGCAAATTTTGTAAGATCCCTGGCGGATTTATTCCTATACTTGATGTATAGGAATATATAATATGATATGCTATACATGAAAAGAAGAGTGAACACTTGTGTATAAAATCTTTGGATACATTGATGATATCATAGTTTTTAATTGTGCTGATTTTTGTGACTTACATAAAAAGTTTTACCCTAACAGCCTTAAGTTAAAAAAGACGTGACACGGGGACAACATATCCTTTTTAGACTTGAAAATTAGATATGGTAATGATGGTGTTTGTGATATTGTACTCTACGGCAAAAGATCTGAATTCAAACTCAAAGTTGTATATCTGTCGAATTTTAAATCTTGTATAAGTATAAAAGTTCATAGAAATATTGTTATTTCGCAAATTTTCAGAATTAATAGCATATGTAAAAATTATGATAATTTTATTGGTGAAATTAACAGGCTCAAAAATATTCTTCTTGGAGATTGTATGCCACTACCTTTGATTTCAAATATTTTTAGTAAGTTTGAATGCACAGCAAAGCTGGTTTTGTGATTTGTGTAAGTGACGAATTTTGCTGTCGAAGATGAACCACTTATGCACTAAACACCAACTCTTTGAGATGGCAGCTTTTGTGGATGTAGTTCTGGTAACAATTTGAATTTGTTTGCATTCGAACTTATGTGATTTTGGCTCGGGTTTGCAAAGTGTTCATTCTCATATAAAAAATTTGTATGGTTACTTTTCTATGATTCTGGTCTGAATGTTTTTCTTATTGGATGTCGAGAGACTTGAGATGCTAAGTTTAGCATTGGCTGGGACTCAAACCGAAACATCTAATATTGAACTCATTGGGACAAGCGTCTCTCTTGAAAACATGCTGTCCTATGGGTTTCTCATATTTCATTTATTATTACACTCCTACTTTAAATTCTTTATTCCACTTTTGGTTCATTTTTTACAATTTTACTATATTGTCATTTGTATCGTAGCAATATTTCGAAAAAAGTTTGTATGTAAATTATTGTAAATATATTTATTGTTTGTATATATTTTGTTGTATATTGCACTTAAGTATTTTTTAGTTTGTGTATAACTTGTGGATATGGTTCTTGCAATGTTGGTTCTGATATCTTGTAGTAAAATTGTTTTATGTAGTGCTGAATAGGGTCTTATATTACTTTAACCTTACTTATTATATACACATATATATATATGCACAGTACATATATATATATGTGTGTGTGTGTGTGCGTGCGTGCGTGCGCGCGCGCGTAGGTTTGAAAACAATTAAAAAATATTTTACAATATGTACTCAGAACAAATTATACAATAGTAATAACATTGTTTTTGAATAGTTTTATCATTAAATATACAAATATCACACCAACATAATAAATTTGTAGTACCAGGTATTTAAATCCCTTATAAAAACCATTAAACAAAGCCCAATATGTACCCATTTTAAATGATGCAAATGGAGTTGTTATAAAACACAGCATTTTTAACATTCCATTTAATATATAAATGAAGAATCAATAAATTTAGACAGATCATAGTTGGTCTGAATTAGAAGAATTGGGCCTGCAATGTGCAAACATTGATTGGCGTTGTGAGCCAATAATCATGGGTTAAACAACGTTTTAAGGATACAACATTCCCCATTCAATACAGACATTATACAGGGAGATCTGTTTGTTTATAACCATCCATGTGGCAGAGATTAAAACAAATTTTTTGTTTGAAAGAGACAAGAAATAGAAAGAAAGTCGTATATACATCTCACATCAAAGTAACACTGTTGAATAACTTACAAGTAGTAATTCAACAAACTCAGTCCAAGTAATACCACAAATGCAAAAAACTATAGATGAATTTGTTCAGTGTCAGAAATTTCTTTTGACTGATCATGTGCTATCTTTTTAGTTACGAGTTTGAATTTAATTTCTACATTACTGCTATTACAAGGTAATTTAATCACTTCCTATTTTATTATTAATAAAATATGCTTGCAAAAACTCTGCTAAAAATGTTCAAAAATGAAATATTTCTGACACTGAACCAATTCACCAATAGTTCTTTTGCAGTTATGGTATTACGTGGTCTGAGTTTGTTGAATTACTACTTGTAAGTTATTCAAAAGTGTTAATTTAAAGTGAGATGTATATATGACTTTTCATTTCTTTCTAGTTTTTATCTCTTTCAAACAAAAAAATTGTTTTCATGTTTGCCACATGGATGGTTATAAAAAACAGGTCTCCCTGTAGAATTGCCTGTATTGAATGGGGAACGTTGGATCTTTAAAACATTGTTTAACCCACGCTTATTGGCTCATAACGCCAACCAATGCTTGTACATTGCAAGTCCAATTCTTCTTTCTTATTCAAACTAGCTATAATCTGTCTAAATTTATTGATTCTTCATTTATATATTAAATGGAAGGCTAGAAATTCTGTGCCTTATAACTATTCCGTTTACAAAATTTAAAATGGGTACATATTGGGCTTTGGTTAATGATGTTGACGTGGGATTAAAATATTTGGTAGTGTAAATTTATTATGATGGTGTGATATTGGTATATTTATTGATAACGCTATTCAAAAAAAATTTATTACTATTGTATAATTTGTTCCGAATAAATATTGTAAAATATTTTTTAATCGTTTTCGAACCCACATATAACATACAACACCCCTGCAAAAGGGTTGCTGGTATCTAACTGGAAGGAGACCCACACGCTGAACGTATGTGACGATGTGTGGAACCGGCCGGGCCAGTAACCTAGTGTCCTACCCCGCCTTCAAGTGGTGCAGGCTGAGCTTTCTATTTATGTGGCAAATTAATATTTGCTGCACGGATAGAAAGGCGGAAGGGGAGGGCTAATTCACCAACCCGTTTAGCCAGAGTGGTGAAATTATGGCTAATTCCTGCACTATGCTTACACACCAAAAACAATGGCTCCTAGTCTCCAGGTGCTGGAGTGCTCCTGATCACAAAAGCGGTCGCGTGGCATGAAAGCAGGGGTGCTAAGAATGAAACAAAAGAGATACTACCACCATTCCAACCACATTCAACCACCACAAGGCATTCTCACAAGTCTATCCTGAGCAATTCGCTTCCACGTCACCCCAACCTGTTTTCTTATTTCATCCACCCATCTAGTTTGAGGACGTTTTCTAGGTCTTCGGTGGTCTCTTGGAATCCAGTTCAGAATTTCTGTTGTCCATCGTTGATCAGTTCTTCTTGCAATATGCCCAGCCCATCGCCATTTCAGTCCTTTTACTTTAACAATGATGTCCTCTACTCTAGTTTGCTCTCTCACCCAAGTGTTTCTTTTTCGATCTCTCCTAGTTATTCCAAGCATGCACCTCTCCATGCTCCTTTGCGTTGTCTGTAACTTTCGTATTGCTCCAACTGTTAGACTCCATGTCTCTGATCCATAAGAGAGGACTGGCAATACACACTGGTTGAAGACCTTTCTTTTTAGACACAAAGGCAATTTCCCCTTCAGGATAAAACTGTTTCTTCCAAATGCACTCCAGCCAAGTTTAATACGTCTGTTGAGTTCTTTCATAATGTTGCCATCCATTGAAATCAGCTGGCCAAGGTAAATATATGAATCAGCAATTTCTAGCTCAGTGTTGTCAACTTGTATTTTTGTTTCCTCTACAAAATTATTGAACATGATCTTAGTTTTTTGTAGGTTCATCTTGAGTCCAACTTCTTTACTTCTAGTTGAGAGCTCTTGTACCATGTCTTGGAGTTCTGATGGGTTCGTTGAAAAAATAACAATGTCATCAGCAAACCGCAGATGATTTAAATATTCACCATTTATTTTTATTCCCTTGTTATTCCAATTTATCAGCTGAAAAATCATCTGTAAAGCTGAAGTAAAAAGTTTTGGAGAAATGGTATCTCCCTGCCTCACACCTTTACCAATTTTGATAGTTTTGGTATCTTTATGTAACCGAAATTTTGCACTTGCATTTTTATACACACGTTTCACCATGTCAATGTACACATCCTCGATGTCTGTTGATCTTAAAGAGTTGATGACTGCTGATGTTTTAATAGAGTCAAAGGCCTTCTCATAGTCAATAAATGCAACACACAATGGAAGTTCATATTCATGTGTTCTTTCAATTAATTCTCTTAATACTTGAATATGGTCCACTGTACTGAATCCACTTCGAAATCCAGCTTGTTCTCTTGGTTGAGCTGCATCTAATTTTTTCTGCAGGCGATGTGTTAGCACTTTTGTGAAGATTTTATAAATAGCAGGTAACAAGCTAATTGGTCGGTAATTTTTTAAATCCTCTTTATCACCTTTTTTATGCAAAAGAATTACTGTTGCAGAATCCCATTGGTTTGGTATGTTACCGCTGTTAAGACATTTGGTAAAGAATTTTGCAAGTATGTCTTCTACATATTCTCCAGCTTCTTTTAGGATATCTAATGTAATACCATCATCACCAGGGGCTCTTCCTTTCTTCATATTTTTTATTGCAAATGAAACTTCTTCTTTTAAGATTTTAGGAGCTGTTCCTTCGACTATTTCAATGTCTTCGTTTAATCCACTGTTACTTTCGTATAGATTTTTGTAGAATTCTTCAACTCTTCTAAGTATTTCTTCCCTATTTCTTGTTACGGTGCCATCCTCTCCTTTTAATGCAATGATGTGTTTCTTCCCAACAGATAAACTTCCTTTAACAACCCTAAGGCTCTTGTTGCTTTCAATGGCCTTCCTTACTAACTCACAATTGAATTTTCTTATATCTTCTTTCATGTTTTTGCGCAAAGTTTTGCAAAGTTCTACATACTCGATCCTGGAACTGGTATTTTGATTGTCCACCTTCATAAGTCTTCGCCTTTTCATGAGCTGTTTCGTCTTCTCAGATAATTTGCTATTGTGCTTTTTACATATTACACCACCAATTTCCCCAGCAGTTTCAATTATTGTCTTAACAATGTTTTCATTTGCTTCTGAGATATCAACTTCTTCAATAAGTCCTTCCAGTGCAGAAAAGCGATTTTTTAATTCCAACTTGAATGCCTCAGTATTTTCTTTTAATTTCTTTAAATCCACCCTCTTACATACTTGTTTCCTAATGAGCTTCTGCCTTTCTAGTTTAGTATTTAAGTGCATTTTACATCTCACCATTCGATGATCACTTCCAGTATTAAATCTGTTCAGTACGCTGCAATCTTCAATAATTGATTTCTTGTTTGCCAGTATATAGTCAATTTCGCTGGTTCCTCCATTGGGGTGTTTCCATGTCCATTTTCTTTGCGGTTTCTTCTTAAAAAATGAATTCATGATGCTAAGATTTTCAGCTTCGGCAAATTCTATGAGTTGATCGCCACGTTCATTCCTTTCCCCGTATCCGTATTTACCAACCGATGTCTCTCCTTGTTCCTGTTGTCCAATTCTTGCATTAAAATCTCCCATGATAAGCTTGATGTGTTGTTTCCCCTTGGTATGTAGCTGTTTGATTTCTTCATAGAATTCCTCAACCTCCTCGTCGGTATAGCTTGATGTTGGTACAGGCCTGCACAAAAGTTTAGACACAGAGGCAAATTATAAATAAAAGCGAGAATTTGCATTGAACTTCGCCGATATTGTATCTAAATAATCCTAGAACCAATAATAAATTGTGCAATTTAAAAGATTACCAAAAGTACTGAAAAAAAATATCCCAACACCGTAACATTGGAATCTGCATGCCACAAATGTTAAGGCACATATGTCAGATTTATGCAAATTAACGGCGCGAAGTTCCCAAGTGATCGAAGGGGCGTTTCCCAGAGTTGTTATATAAGGCTTGAAATAATTTAGAATGCTTAGAACGATGCCGAAGTCAAAGCAATTTACGAATGACGAGATTTTGAAGATTTGGAGGCTGAAAACTAAAGGTAAATCTGTTACTCAAATTTCTCTTGCATTGAACCGTTCAAAGCGAGGCATTTATCGAGTATTATCCCGGGGTGATCAGTATCAACCAAAATCACGATCTGGGAGGCCTCGAGTGACCAGCATTCGGGATGATAGACAAATACGAAGATTGGCTTCAAATGAAAGCCTGTCTGCAAATCAAATAAAAAACACGTTAGCAATGCGAGTGTCAAGAGAAACCATACGTAGAAGGATGGTAGAATGCAGGCATTTGAGATATGCAAAAATGCGCCGCAAGCCCTGTTTGCAATTACATCATAAACAAGCACGACTACAATGGGCAAGGCAGCACATATCATACAGTGACGAATGGCTGCAGGTGTTATTTAGTGATGGAAAAAGTGGAACTTAGATGGTCCCGATGGCCTTTCGCACTACTGGCACGATCTTCGAAAACGCCCCTTAAGTCGGTTCAGCAGACGTCAAGGAGGAGATTCAGTCATGGTTTGGGGAGCCTTTAGCTTCAATGGACAGACTTCTTTGGCGTTTTTGAATGGAAAACAAAATTCCAAGGCATACCAGGCAACTCTTGAAAGTCACCTATTATCTTTTGGCGAACTTTTATGTGGACGAAACTGGGTTTTCCAACAAGATAATGCGTCCATCCACACATCCAGTTCAACAAACGAATGAATGAGCTCTAAAAATATTACAGTTCTCGATTGGCCTGCTCTTAGTCCTAACTGTAGTCCCATCGAAAATGTATGGGGCATACTAACGAATGTTGTGTATGCCAATGGAAAGCAATATCTGCCCGTTTTAGAACTTAAAAAGGCCATAGAAAAAGCGTGGTTTAATTTTGAACCAGAAACCTTTCAAAATCTTGTGCTTTCAATGAACGACAGCGTATTTAATCTAATACGAAGTAATGGTTGCTACATTGATTATTAAAATTGTTCATTTCCTTATGCAATTGCTAAAATTTATGTTTGTGCCTAAACTATTGTGCCACATATTTTACTCATTGTAAGTTATGTATTGCAGCAAGTTCGCTACTGATGTGCCTTTCTCTTCTTAAATTTTTATTTTGCATATTACATGTGTTCATATACTTCGTAATATCGAAGTTCCTGCCTCTTCAGTTTTAATAGTATTTTGTTATACTCAAATTTGTTTTGTGTCTAAACTTTTGTGCAGGCCTGTATGCCTTTATGAAAAGGAGAGGCTAATTTTTCTCGCAAATTTACAATAAAAGTAGTACGCATCGTCAAACCATTTTGCATAAACATTTGATAAACTGATCAAGAAAAATATAAATTTGTCTCTTAACAACGGGAGTACATGGACATATTGATTAGAAATGGATGGTTATAAATTTAAATCAATCATAGCTTTGTCCAAAAAACAGTGTTGCCTTATATTTCTCAACTAACCAATAAGCCAGACCAATGCAGTCTTGTTAAAATCCAACAGAAATGCCGGCGCACATCGTCATCTTTTCTCAGCAACCATCATAGCGTTCTGGCCATATCAGCAGTAGTAAACGTGTTAAATTTTAAGTATTAATTTGCTCACCAACCTTCGTGATTTAATGAATATTATCCAGGAGAACCAGCAGTTGAGTCTAGTGGCTCTCGCACTATTTTCTAAAATTCCCTTTAAATCGGAGTTAAACTTTCCGTAATGATTTTGCTTATGTCTTTAGCCCTAAATGGGCAGACGTTCATAAAAATTAAGACTCCCTTCAAATAGCGTCTATACTACTAAGTTTGTTGCATAAACCGGCAGGCTTCTATGCTTTTGACTAGGAAATCTCCCGGTTTATATACGACAGTTGGTAGCAATGAGCGTCCTCCAGGTAGTAGTGGTTGTGGGGAGGAAAGAGAGCTTATAAAGAAGAAAATTAAAGCTTAAAGCTTTTCTATAAGTGATGTTATTTTACTGAAATGGCAATAAAAAGTTAAAATAATTAAAATATTGATTTTGACCATCTTTTCCCATAAAATGGCGTTTTTATGGTAGTCTCAATTCATAACAGCGTCCGCCCTTATTCGTTATATATTTATATTTACTTTTCTCGGATTAAGGCAATCTCCCTCAGACTTCGGTTGCTCATAGAGTACTTTAAGCAATTTTTTTAGCTATCGCGGGACACTGTGGGGGCGGGGAAGAGTATGCAAAGCGCGCAGACCTTCCCAGGGAAAAAAAATAGAAAAATACACTGTGTGAAGCTAAAATTGTCAATCTTAACCTATTAATACTGACCCCATATAGACTCTAACCCGATATACTCCATAATAATAGATATTATTAAACCACATTACCAGTTGTAAGCTATATATATATATATGTAGTATATACTATATAATTTTTTTGGTGCATTATTAAATATTAAAAGCATCCAATATCAGGTTTTACATCATAATATGGATTTCTTAAATTACTTTGATTTCCGCGAGGATGTTACTTCTAAAAATGTATTATCCATATGGAATTTTTACTCAAGCACTACGAGGGAATAGAAGTAAAGCTTCGATTATTTAGCAACTTTATTTAGGCAGCAACATGAACAACAAAAATTATACATTGGGATTACAAATTAATGTTAGTTTAAGTTAATTATAAGAACAAAGACATATCTACATTAACATTATACGAAAATATAGATGCATAAAATTAACTACAAAAATATAAATACATTAAAATTAATTAGAAAAATATAAAGACATTAATTTATATACTGTGAAATAAAATTTTGTCTATGTCTGCCTGGGTAGCGCAGGTAAAGACGTAGTCTGACAAAGCCTGCACCACCCAGGAGATACCAGATAGCCAAAGTACATTGTGGCCAAAGCAGCCCTATAGTAAATCTGGGTCACTATAGGAATGGGTGTGTCTCAGTCTCTGGGCGTTACACCAAATCAGTGGGTGTGTCTCTGGCGCGTTACTAGCGTTACGCCCATGAAATTTTTGTGTTTTGGAAAATGAAGTGTACAACTTGAATAGTTTGTAAAATATGTGGAAGTAAACGACTGGACTGAAATTATTGAAGCCTCGTGCTTCTCGGATGCATCAACAATTTGTGCGGGAAGTGTGCCCATGGAAGGGTGGTAGGAAAAGATGGCCCCCGTAAATCGGCTCTGTATTCCCGCGCTTATAATTTATAATAGCCCTGCGAATTAAAATATAGGGGGCGCTGCTATTTGTGTTAAAGTTTTTCTGTTTTGGCAACACCAAAGTTTCCATTTTCTAATTTGGCAACGTGCAGGACAAAATCACTTTGCAGCCATTTTTGGAAAAGAGCCGGATTTATCCATTTTTGTGCTTTAGGCCCGACTTTTTTTTATGCCCTCTGGGCGCGACTTTTTTGGCGGTAAGGAAAGGTATACATTCGCATCTTTTTCTACATACTTACCTTTTTCTACTTTTATTAAAATTTAACAACAAAACAAAAATCGAGGTGCTGCACGTGCATAACCAGGCACCAGCTACGTCTCCGCCCCCTACCCGGCATATAACTATATTGTCTGTAAGCTAAATTTAGAAAAATTAAACCGAAACAAAAAAAAACATACAGTTATTAAAAAAGAAATGGAGATTCCCAAACTCATTTCGGTAGGTATTTAAAAAGGAAGTTTACTCACAATTTTTAGTTTTACAACGCCTTCTTCCTTGCTTTATTTTATGTGAAAAATCGTCAATTATGTCGTCTTAATCCATCTCCCTAGTTCGATTGTAAAAAAATCCCATATTATTTAAATAAGATAAAATTCTTTTCGTAAAAATAATCGTAGAAGGATTTTTACAGTATTTTTTGTTATTATTTTATAACTATTATTATTTGTACATTGACATCAAAATTTGCAAAATAAAAATATCTATTCCTCCTACGTGCATCAATTCGGAGCTGAATTAGAGCGATTTCACAAAAAACTCGATTGGGGAAGAAGAGAAATTCACTGACTAAATTTCGACAGCAATTTCAGATTAAACTAAATTATGCATTCACATAGATGTGTTGTGATTTCCAACAACTACTTTTCTGTACAATGGTCAATGGGCATCTCAAAAACAAGTTTTAGTGTCTCTTGTTTGCATTATGGCATTTAGAAATTATTTATTCGTTTATGTTGTTAAATTACTCTATGAAACAAGACCTTCTACTCCGAGAGTACGTAAATCCCTTCATCTCATGAAATAGTGCATCGATCACTGTAACGGTCTCTTTTTCTTATCTACTATTGCATATTTAAAAATATTTCTACCATTTAATCACCTTTTAATGAACTAAAATTTTACAGCACTTTAAATATTGGTTGAGCTAATGAAAGAAAAGTCTAGCTTTATGACGATTATTTCGAAAATATTTTGGAGATATCTTCTTATTATTTCGTAATTTTTCATCAATATATTGGTATTATGATTTAGTCTCGATTAATTTTAAATTATTATTTTAGAAACAAATGTGTGCGCATTTAATTCGAACAAACGCAATTTTCAATGGAATATGGTATTTATAACTCTAACACAATAAAAGATAGGTTTTCGCGAAATTGTTTTATAAATTACATCAATTCAAAACATTTGCAGATACTATATTATAAAGTATTCGGCGTATTTAACATAAAATTGATTTCGGGTGTAACGCATATCAAAAGGCTCGCAGGATTTTGTAGTTATAAGCCGTTACTCGGTATAATCATTTATTAAATCGTACTTTTATATAACTGTTAATATTTAACGTACATAATTTATGACTCGATATACGCAATTAACTACCACCTATTGTAAGTTTAAATCTGGAGGTTACTTTATAAATTTTTCGCAGCAAAATTTTATTTTCAAGGGAAACCAAGCTCTTAATATCTTTAAATATAAGGGTAAAAATGAAATAAGAGAGAATATCTGTGTCAATTACATTCGGCGTGATATAACATATAAAAAAAGTCCCAATTCATACATATA
>QLNU02004747.1:0-13566 GCA_006491805.2 Dysdera silvatica | reverse complement strand
TAGTCAAGTAAGAAATTATTCTGCCCTAATAAAACACATATTAATCATATAGCAAGAAAACCGTGTGACCTTATTTTTTTGAAACCTTGATCAGAAAACTTTATTGTTCTTGCATACCCAAAAAATAATAACGTTCTTAGTATTTTTCTTCAAAGCTCCTCACCCCAATCATAAATAACTAGCCAAATACTTGTTAGAAGATAATTAATACAAAACAAACTATTAAAACATTTTCAAGTCTTCCATACAATATTATTAGTTCTTCTTCTTATTATTATTATCAGAATATTTTCTCTATGATATTAACAGTTTACAGTAATTCTTTTAATAACCCAATAGCGGTTGGAAGAATATCATCAGAGTAATCATTAGCTTTTTATAAAATGAAACTGAGAATTCAAAATAATAACTTTTAATTAAAATATAAAAAATAACAGCAGTAAATTACAAGTTGTGTATAACAATGTAATGTAACAATGTATATAAAACGTGCGTTTTATATATAACTATCGTTTTCCTTAACGACATAATATTAATTGTTCTCATGATACTTTCAAAGTTAAGTACCGTCAACATAAGTGAAGCATAAATTTATCACCTTCGTAAAAATATGTTTAAACAACAAAAGATTTCAAAGATAATTACAGGAAATTTTTTTTATATATTTTGACGTGGAATAATCAAGAACCAGCTTTGTTTCATTCCATTTACGAAAATTCCAAAAAGCTGATATTTCACATATAACTCAAAATTCGTGCATTGAGAATATAATATAAATTGCATCATACTTGGTACACTGTCTTTTGTTGGACAAAATATTTTACTACAAATTATATAACCGCATGAAATTGTAATAAACATCTTATTAAATGAAAATTATTAACTTAAGGGAAATTAACAATAAATAAAACGCTAAAAGAATATGCAAATAATAATAATGGTTAAAGGAATATAGAATAATACGAATATATACTTTCATCCTACTCTCAAATAAAGCAGAAATGAGAACTAAAAAAACAGTTAAGCTTATATGCATATTAGCTTTAAAATATATTTTGAAATTTAAGAAGTATAAAATTATGAATTTTCAATTTTTACAAAAATAGCCAAATTACGCGAAATCACAATTTATATTGATAATTCCTTATTTAAAGGAAGATGAAAGCAATTCCCTACATTCAACTTCAGTTAAGAAGGTTTTACTTCCCCAATTACTTTCCTGTCATTTGCCCAATTCATTTCGCTCTTATCTGTTATAAAACAATATTATGTAGTTAAAGTAAAAGGGAAGTATAATATACATAAGAGTTTTTAAATTTATTTTCTTGCATCACGTTTTGTTTCAATAAGATATCAATTTGGATACTATTCTTTGGATATTACGTCTATTTCCATGAGTATATTGGGAAATTATATTTCCTGGAGGACAACAGCCGGTCGTGAATTAATGGAATAAATTTATCCTGCTAAGAACTTGTTAATGAGGTCAAAAGAGCGATTAATGTAATGTGGAATTATGAACGTACCATAGCTGTTTAATACAAAAAAGCTAATTCGTTATCCCTGAAGATATAAGTAGAACTTTATTTAGAAGAAACGAACATTTGAAAATCTGAGACTTTGTTTAATAAAGATTTTGTCTGGCGCATCGAAATTGAATATTTGAAAGTGCTTTTTAAATAATCTTCCAAACAACTTTTATTAGACTCAGGCTCAGCTGTATTTTTAATTCTGAAATACAATTTAATACAAATTTTAACACATATTTTAACTGAAGTTGCAACACGATTTGAAACTTGTTGGCGGAAAATGTTTTTTTTTAAATATTATAAAATGTCATAGGGATATAAAATATCATAATATGTTTACAGCTTTTAAATAACTGATGGAATATCAAGTGTTTGGAAATAGAAATAAAATTATTTTACAATATTTTGTGGCATGTTATTTCACGTGTTAATTAATTCTTGAGCATTGCTTTCTTAAAATTGAAATGTAGGACAGGTCGCAAGCCACAGATATAGGGTCAGCTGCGAATAAGAGTTTTATCAAAATAATTAGTTCAGAAGGATGCAGTAAAACAAGACCGTAGGGTGATGTTCCATGGCGTGTGGTATTTCTAAATAGCAAAATTATCTATGACTGTCATTCGTGAAACTAACCTCGAAGTCTAGGGTGTAGAACCACACCTTCAATGTTCTGAATAAATGCTGCACGTAGAATTTATTTCAGAAATTAAATTAAAGAACAGCATAGTCAAAATTCAGGGTACACAGACAGCTATCATTTGATTTCAAAGTCAAGACAAGAGGATTCTTTTAATAGGGCGCGTTGTTGGAAAATGATCTTTACTAAACATCTGAAAGTAAGTAATTTTTCGACTTCCATTATTTTATTATTTTAACTCTGGAAGCTGTTACAAGAATGATAGGAGTATAGACTAAGGTGATGCTTCTTGAAAGTCAACCGTTCAAATATGACATTTTTGTACAATATAGTGTCAAAAAACAGTAGTTTGCACTGTTTTTAAGAAAGAAGTTCCTTACCGAAGTTCTAAAATGGCGCGAAAGGTCTTGGATTAGAAGTAAATAATGAACAGACTAAACGCACATACCCAAGGCAAGAGAAGAAAAAAAAATTCAAAGGTGGACAAAGCTTAAAAAAAGTTGACGGAAACTTTAAAAAGTGCAGCAGTTTAAATACTTGGGATCCATTCTACCAAAAGGAAATCAGATGTTTATGGAAATCAAAACAAGATTTGCAGTGAAGAACAGGTGCTACTTTTTGTTCCAAAATGTATTAACCTTAAACAATACCCCAGAAAAGCTAAAGCTTGTTATTCATAAAACGGAAATACAGTCTGTATCTTTATATTGATTCGTGACGCGGACAATGACTGGTAGAAAAGAGTAAGAGCACGACAAAAATTGTTTCGGAAACTGTATTTGGGAGTTAATGCAAATGGTCGTCGGACAATAATAAAAAACAATGGGAAATATCATTTATATAATGATATAAATCCAGTGATAGAAGTACACATATAGATAACTTGCATATTTTGAAGGGGTGGAAAAGGTTGGGATAGTCAAATGGTAAATAAAAAACCTAGTAGATGGAAACGTGTCAAGGAATATTTAACATCGGTTTACGGACAAAGACTATATCAGCTGAAATCGTCGGCATGTAGCTGCTAAGTCTTATAAAACTGAGAAAGGGAAATATCGAATATGATACTGACACACACAAATCCAACTAAGAACACCCTCGGTGTCGAAAACTTCATTCTGGCGAATGATAAATAAAAAGCCAGACGGTGCTAAATCTCCCTTGCCGGGTTTCAAAATCACAAAACACCACCACAAGTTCTAGCGCTGTCTAGAGCTATGCCCTGCGGTGGCGCAGTGTGGTAACGCGTTCTCCTAGTGCGCCGCTAATCCGGGTTCGACTCCCAGCAGTGCAAAAAGAACGCTTACTCAGAGATCTCATAAAGATCGCACTGCTCACTGTAGTCCGGGGTTTGGTTCCCTAGGCCTTAAGAGGTTCGGATTCCTCGGAAAACAGTAGGTCCCGGCGCAGCATGACCACTGTAGTCTTTGAGCCGTAAAACCAAAAAGCAAGCAAGCAAAGCAAGTATCTAGAGCTATATGTATCGCTGTGTATTTGAAGGGAGAACTGTAGGAAGGAGAGAGAGACAGACAGGTACACATGTTTACGAGAAAACCATTTTCTGTATTCAATCGTTCTGAACTTACCTTATAACCCAAATACAGAAACGGTCACATACGCCATCCTATCCGGAAATCCGCTCTTTCCATCCGATTCCAAATTTTCCGTCCGTTTAAATTTACACCAGGACGATTCAAAGACCCTCGATTTATAGATGTGTTTTCTGTCTATTTTCTTTTCCTTTCACAATATTACGCCAGCTTTTTTTTCCTCTCGACATTCTTTTCCAACGGGGAAAATGGTAATCGGAATTGGGAATTTCAGGCAGGAAAATATAGTGAATTGGGATGAAACGTGTTGTAATATCGCCTTTACATGTTTCTGGCTTTAGCATTTGGGAATCCACATTTTTGCCCTTTTTGCAGATGTAGATTTCCTCTTCAGCTGACATTTTTGGATCGGAATATATTTTTATTTCTCATTTTCCAAATGTCTGTTATTTTTCAAAAATGTTTACAATATATATTGAAGAAGAATTGCCTCTGAAAATCCTAAATTTGCTTTCAAAATTTATATTTATTATGCATTGTAAATTTACGCATATTTCGATAATTTAGAAATCACTATCATGTTTAAAAAGCTTTTCCATCTGATTTCTAAAATATCCAATATATACATATACAAGGTATGTATATCCTTATAGCATATTCAAAAATATATAAATGTGTATGTATCCAAATCTCAAATATAGAATATTTTACTAGTTTTGGAGCCCTAATGATTTAAATCTCTTTCGAAGATCATTGCAAAATTTAAGCAAATTTAGAATTAAATTCTCGACTATAAACAAATTTTGCACTAAGAATTTTGCACTAAGTCTAAAATAAAATAAATTTGTGAAGAAAGAGTACATCCTCAAACAAATAAATATATCTTCCAGAATAAATAAAATATTATTGCTAAATACATTATAAGATTGTGTATAGAGTTTACGGTATTTTTAACACTGCATATGTGTTATTGGTGAAATTAAATATAGAAAATTTATGAAAACGGAATATATTAATAAATTTTGATTGGAGTAGTAATCAAAATTTATAAATATTATGTACCCGTTAATGTATTTTATTGCGATATGTATAAGTTATACCTTGCGACATATCCCTCTCCTCCAAATAATTGGATTAAAACAATACGTTATATATCTCACTTAATAATTATTTTCAGATCAATGAAGGTTATATACTATGAAAATCGTTTATAACAACCTAAAAAACACCATAAAAATGGGATCGTTATAGAAGGTAGTCGTCAAAAAAATGTTTTTTTTTAAAAATCATGTTACAGTAAAAGACTTTAGTGTTTTATAAATTGTTTTTAAATTAATAAGCACTAAACAGGTTGGTATTTAAAATTGAGTAAAAACATTATTACAATGAATTTAATTTCCATAAAAAATGTATATGGTTGCATTAAACACAAAGCATGTTTTTTAATTAAAAATTACAAAAAATACTAAAGTACTTAACACGGAAAACAATGCGGTATATAATATTTATTATATTGAATAATATAAAAGATTTCAGGACAGTGTCGGTTTTAGGTTTCTATGAGTTCGATATTGAAAATTTAGAATGGGCCCCTAAAAATTTCTCCATTGTGATATTCAATCTATAAAATCGTGTTGATTTTTAAGGTCATCATCTTCAATATTCAGTATTATCAGAAATGAAAATTTCTCCGCCATTTGTAAATACACAGGATTAAAATAACGCTTTAATTACAATAAGATATGATTCCTGTGTGATCCCAAATGTTTCGGGTCCACCGGGTACCTGTGCGTAATTTCCAAGTCGCGTCTATATATCCGATACGGATATTCTTTCTTAGAATCTACTTAGACTACAAAATCGCCGTCATTATAGCAAGTTTCCTCGTTATACACTATGTGGTCATAACATTGCAATGAAAAAATAATTTAATAACGTATAGCAGGTGTAAGTTTACTGAAGAATAATGTTTATTTTTGTAAATGTTTATACTACATCATGGCCGCTGCACATTTTATGCACAATTAATCATTCTAATGAAGAAAATGTACCAAGAAGCTTTTATGAACGTGAGAGTGGAAACGGTTTACCAACAAAGAAATAAACACTGTATGTAATGTAAAAGAAGCACCCGCGAATGGCAAAACCTACAATTTTCACGAGAACAATTAAAGAAACCAAAACTCATTTAGGCGAAACTAAGCCATTAGACCCGCATTAGGGCACATGCAATTTCCTCGGTATTTTGCTTTTGAATAGCCACTTTCTCCAAGCACTTGGAAATGAATAAAATTAGGCTCGGAATGGTTATTTTTGAGAACACGTACTCTATGCTAATTAAATAAACCGTTAACTTAAACATTTAATGTCTGCCCTCCTATGTAGCTGAAAACAGGAACAATGAATTTAAGCAATTCATTTAATCCATGTTGGTAGAGAATAACTTTAATTTTTAGTATATGCTAAGGTTATAGTCCACAGCGTCTAAAATAATATTGAGCTTCCGATAATATTAGATAATATTTAAAAGAATGCGTTTAATTTAATATATCATTTTGATATAAATTAAATCATTGGGTAAGTGAAAATATGAACTGAGAATTCGAGTCGCAGGACGAAATTTTATAGACTTCTGTCGTACATCTCGACAGCCAACCTGTTGAATCATTCTTTAACTGCAAACCCAACAAAACAGAGTGTTTAAACCTATAGCGGGAAGGGCGTGAGCATATCATATAACTTTATGCATTATAATATAGTTAAAATTGAAAACTTTTTTTATTAATGGGGGTCTCATGAGACACTAGAGGGGAATTTGCGATTAAGAGTACTACAATTTTAGAAATATATACATATCAGGGTTATAGAGTAGATTATGGGAAACAATTCACTGCAGACTCGCTTCAAGTAGTGCACAATTTTTAGAAATGAACAAATTTAAAGCAATGAAATTTAAATAAATAGCATATTTCAAGTGTTTAATAAGTACTCGTCGTTTGTGTTGGCTTTGTTCAATAAGTTTGTGCCATTAGTTTTATTAGTATGATAATATGTCATTATACATCTTTAGAGAAAGCATAATCTATATTTTTAAATGAAAGTTTGAAGGTCTTATACTTACCCCTGCATGGATATAAACCTACAAATAAGCAATATGCAGGTAAGCAATACTACAAAATAGCAGTATGCAAATACATATCTGCGTCAATTTAAACATGAAAAGAATACTATTCTGCTGTGACAGGTTATTGATTACTGTTAATTACCTCTATTTGAAAGGTTATCATGGGAGAAAATTGCAGAACTTACAGAACTTCAATGTACGTTTTTACAAAACACAACATTAATGTTGGTCTTTACACAAAAATTGGCATCTAGGCAACAGTGATTTCGTTCAAACTTTACGAAAGACAGTTGCCTCTTCTACTGCCACCTGCTCGCTTTAAAGATGACTGCTGATTATTAACGAACTTGCGCAAATTTCTGTAGAGTATTGGCCGAAAAAAAGCGACTGGATATCCCAGATTTACTTGGACAGAGCCCGTTCTTTAAATATTTTCTAAAGCAAATATTTATATTGTTGCTGTACATAGGAACGAAAGTATTAATAATATAAAATGTAATAAGGGAATTCCATCTGGCTCCCACATTTTGCTGCGTAACACTCGCTGATATATTTACTACAAAATTAGACATCGTTTTTCCTTTCCAATGTAAGCACATTTATCGGGCAAGCGATTGGCTATTAATCACATGTGGTGCAATGTAAACATTTTCAAGAGAGAGAGAGAGAGCGCTAGCAAGAGTTGGAAAAAAGTTAAAAGACTTGTTTCGTGTTGGATTCTACACAATGGCCTATTGAAATATTGCTAACCTGACTTAGACTTCGTTTGTATATTTATGTAAAATAGATAGATCTGTTGCACAAAAATAAAGCTCATTATGTTTCCTGTTATTTTTATGATACAAAGACGCTGAAAAGGACACTATATAAGGAGGGGGATACAGATGATTATAAAAATTGTGCAGTTCCCTGAAATTTAGGGCAGCAGATTGTGAAATACCCAAAATGAAAAATTGCATATTGTCTGTATTTTATGAAGTCAACCGAATCACGTATAAACTACGTACATATATATATATATATATATATATACGTACATACACATATAAACACGTATAATTTCTATAGATAGTATTAATATATATATATTTATATATCATCATCATATTCAACCATTATCTATCCACTGCTGGATGAAGGTCTCTCCAAATGCTTTCCACACAAGTCTATCCTGAGCAATTCGCTTCCACGTCACCCCAACCTGTTTTCTTATTTCATCCACCCATCTAGTTTGAGGACGTTTTCTAGGTCTTCGGTGGTCTCTTGGAATCCAGTTCAGAATTTCTGTTGTCCATCGTTGATCAGTTCTTCTTGCAATATGCCCAGCCCATCGCCATTTCAGCCCTTTTACTTTAACAATGATGTCCTCTACTCTAGTTTGCTCTCTCACCCAAGTGTTTCTTTTTCGATCTCTCCTAGTTATTCCAAGCATGCACCTCTCCATGCTCCTTTGCGTTGTCTGTAACTTTCGTATTGCTCCAACTGTTAGACTCCATGTCTCTGATCCATAAGAGAGGACTGGCAATACACACTGGTTGAAGACCTTTCTTTTTAGACACAAAGGCAATTTCCCCTTCAGGATAAAACTGTTTCTTCCAAATGCACTCCAGCCAAGTTTAATACGTCTGTTGAGTTCTTTCATAATGTTGCCATCCATTGAAATCAGCTGGCCAAGGTAAATATATGAATCAGCAATTTCTAGCTCAGTGTTGTCAACTTGTATTTTTGTTTCCTCTACAAAATTATTGAACATGATCTTAGTTTTTTGTAGGTTCATCTTGAGTCCAACTTCTTTACTTCTAGTTGAGAGCTCTTGTACCATGTCTTGGAGTTCTGATGGGTTCGTTGAAAAAATAACAATGTCATCAGCAAACCGCAGATGATTTAAATATTCACCATTTATTTTTATTCCCTTGTTATTCCAATTTATCAGCTGAAAAATCATCTGTAAAGCTGAAGTAAAAAGTTTTGGAGAAATGGTATCTCCCTGCCTCACACCTTTACCAATTTTGATAGTTTTGGTATCTTTATGTAACCGAAATTTTGCACTTGCATTTTTATACACACGTTTCAATATGTCAATGTACACATCCTCGATGTCTGTTGATCTTAAAGAGTTGATGACTGCTGATGTTTTAATAGAGTCAAAGGCCTTCTCATAGTCAATAAATGCAACACACAATGGAAGTTCATATTCATGTGTTCTTTCAATTAATTCTCTTAATACTTGAATATGGTCCACTGTACTGAATCCACTTCGAAATCCAGCTTGTTCTCTTGGTTGAGCTGCATCTAATTTTTTCTGCAGGCGATGTGTTAGCACTTTTGTGAAGATTTTATAAATAGCAGGTAACAAGCTAATTGGTCGGTAATTTTTCAAATCCTCTTTATCACCTTTTTTATGCAAAAGAATTACTGTACTCAATCCTGGAACTGGTATTTCGATTGTCCACCTTCATATCTCTTCGCCTTTTCATGAGCTGTTTCGTCTTCTCAGATAATTTGCTATTGTGCTTTTTACAGGTTACACCACCAATTTCCCCAGCAGTTTCAACTATTGTCTTAACAATGTTTTCATTTGCTTCTGAGATATCAACTTCTTCAATAAGTCCTTCCAGTGCAGAAAAGCGATTTTTTAATTCCAACTTGAATGCCTCGGTATTTACTTTCAGTTTCATTAGATCCACCCTCTTACTTACTTGTTTCCTAATGAGCTTCTGTCGTTCTAATTTAGTATTTAAGTGCACTTTACATCTCACCATTCGATGATCACTTCCAGTATTAAATCTGTTCAGTACGCTGCAATCTTCAATAATTGATTTCTTGTTTGCCAGGATATAGTCAATTTCGCTGGTTCCTCCATTGGGGTGTTTCCATGTCCATTTTCTTTGCGGTTTCTTCTTAAAAAATGAATTCATGATGCTAAGATTTTCAGCTTCTGCAAATTCGATGAGTTGATCGCCACGTTCATTCCTTTCCCCATATCCGTATTTACCAACCGATGTCTCTCCTTGTTCCTGTTGTCCAATTCTTGCATTGAAATCCCCCATGATGAGCTTGATATGTTGTTTCCCTTTGGTGTGTAACTCTTTGATTTCTTCATAAAATTCTTCAACCTCTTCGTCGGTATGGCTTGATGTTGGTGCATATACCTGTACTATTTGAAGTTGGTATCGCTGGGTTAGTTGAACAACAAGCCTCGCTGCTCGATCTGATGTACTTTCAACTTCCAGAAGACAGTCTTTAATTCTTTTGTTGATTAAGAAGCCAACACCACTTGTTCTTCCAGTTTCCGTTCCTCTATAATAAAACAAATGTCCACTTTTAAGTTCCACCAACTCTTCACCTTTTCTTCTAACTTCACTGAGTCCTACAATGTCCCATTTGATCTTGTCTAGTTCCTCTTCCAATTCCTGAAGTTTTGCTTCAGAAGCAAGGGATCGTCCATTATACGTTGCCAAGGTCAATAACAAACGGCAGCCTGGGCCATTCCAGTGATTCTTAGCACCCCCTGCTTTCATGCCACACTGACCGCTGCCTTGATCAGGAGCACTCCAGCACCTGGAGACTAGGGGCCATGGTTTCTGGTGTGTCAACATAATGGAGGAATTAGCCATAATTTCACCACGCTGGCTAGACGGGTTGGTGAATTAGCCCTCCCCTTCCGCCTTTCTATCCGTGCAGCAAATATTAATTTGCCACATAAATAGAAAGCTCAGCCTGCACCACTTGAAGGCGGGGTAGGACACTAGGTTACTGGCCCGGCCGGTTCCACACATCGTCACATAAGTTCAGCGTGTGGGTCTCCTTCCAGTTAGATACCAGCAACCCTTTTGCAGGCCATATATATATATATATATATCCAGGCTCCCCTCCTCCATATTTACGGTGGAGCTATCCGTTGTTGTGGTGTCAGTATTGTCAATATATGGTGTCAGTAAAGGTGGAAATAATAATAAATAATAATAACAAATTCCTTTGTTGGGCAAATTATGCATGAAACATATATAATTCGCCTTATTTAGTGAAATAGAAAATATGTAAAAGCTTTTAATTTTTTTATGGCAACGGGCGTTAGTTTGCAAACAGCATTCGAGATACTATTATCATATGATTTATCATCAATATATTGCATATTATATGTATTGTTTATAGGCATAGGCGTACGCAAAAAATTTATAAGGAGGGTTATGAAACCAATAGGTCAGTTCAAGTATTACGTAACACCTTTGGTGGGGGGGTTGAAATGACCAAAATATTGCTTACGTAATATTTGAACGCTCCCGATAAGGTATGTTACAGAGCTATACAACTCCATATATTCCTATGTTAAAATATACAAAAATCCATTGCGTATTTAACATATTATTACAACCCCCATCAACACCCCACCCCGCCTACGCCGATGTTTGTAGGCATATAGACAATAAGAAAAGTAGGAGCCAAACGCCGAAATCGTAACTTTTAGAAAACGTCCTGATTTTATGGTGAAAGATGATCCAACTATAAATTTAGTACACATATTGAGATATACAGAAGTTTTGGGAGGAAAGTGACGAATAAAATTACGTTTAAACTTAATCCAGTAGCATCAGTAGTCGGCAAATTGCCGGCCGAGACACCCCGATTGGCTTGTTCTTCTATGTCAGGTATTCTGCTACTATATGGCATTTCACGTTATGTACATCACTGAAAAGCTGAAGTGTTGATCTTACGATTAGCGTGAAGTATGCTACGTTTTTCTTGCCTGATAGTCCTGGAAATATGACATAATGACGGTGGTTTTCCCACCACTGCTGTCTAGCTATAACAATGGCGTCGCATAGAGTAAAGTTACGATACAAGACGTGCAGTTTGACTGATGGTGAAATTGTGAAAATTAAATTATAAGAAATTTGCCACGAAATTTTGAGTAAAAATATCCATTCTGAGAATGCTGTGTTCAAAGTCAAAAAAGAAAAGTAGAATGAGGTAGGAGTGCGAGAGAAACGCAGTGCTACGGTAAACCAGAACGAGTGTTTCCAAATGTTCTAACCCGCCTCCCTCCCCAAAGAAAAGAAAACATTTAAAGCCTCGTTTATGCCGCGTTTAAATTCAGCCCATTCCGTGGCAGTGAGCATGAAAGTGGGCAGCGCGAGTATATAAAAACGTCACTCGCGCTGACCAAGCTCCTACCATTGACGCTGCCCACCGCTTCCTTCGTTGGCAGTTTTTGTGCGGAAGTCAAAGGGCCGGCAGCGCGAGCGCGAGTGAGAATTCTTCGTCCTCCATCGCCCGAGGTCGAATGCGAAGTAAGTATGAAGCTGCAATATAAATATTCATTGCCTTTGATGCTGCCACGAAGGTAGTTTGGGGAGTAAATACAGCAGCACGAGGAGCAGTGGCAATGGCTGAATGTAAATTTAGCTTTAAAAAAATCCCCACCAAACTGCATTTTCAATTTCACAAAATTTCATTTAAGGTTTTGTAATTTTGTTAGGAGGTACTTGGAACTTTCAAAATTAGAATTTTGTATGTATAATAATTGTATACCAAATTGCGCATGTGGTAAAATAATAAGCATCCTCATAGGTTAAATAACACCAAGCCACAAGCTACGAAATGAGCAGGTTGGGCATGTGGCCCTGGCACTGTATTTTAAAGGCGACGTACGTTTTTGTTTTTTTTTCCCCAATCTATCTACTGTAGAATTCCATCGATTCGTGCACCCCTTGAAAAGGGCTCCCCTTTTCGCTTTAATTTACAATTTTTAAAACGTCTGAAACCGCACCCTCCCCACCTAAGCATCGGGGGGGGGGAATTCATTATCAAATAAAAAAAATATCCCTATTTGATCTTATAATAATGCACATATGGTAATCACAAACATTCCACACCTGCACACCCCACAATTTACTGTCGCATTTGTGGGGGCGGATCGACGAAATTCTACTTATTTCTTTTGCAGAAAGTTACCAGCAAGTGACCCTCCCCACTACATTTACCTTAGTTTTTCGTCCAATTTGAAGACGGTGGGTGGATCGACGCTTTTAGTTACGGCTTCGATACCCAAGTGCGCAATATGAACTAACGTTTATAATAATAGCGATTATAATAAATAGTGGAATATGAAACAAGTCTCATTAAAAAACACCTTTGTCAAATCGTTCATTCAGAGTGTATAAGATAAGCACATAAGCATAAGCACAGATTAAAACCTCTCTTAGCGGACACCTAATTACGAAATTATAGAGAGAATGAGGGACGAACGAAACCGCATAAATGCACACGACATATTTGTACAAACCACGTATATGCATACAGTTTTAAGCCTAAAATTTTCCTACCATTCTAATGTTAATCAAACCCGCTTATTTACCATGTTTGGCGCAGTATAGCCCAGATGCTCTTGCGCCATAAAAAAGCCAAACAATCAATCAAACCCGCTTAACTACATACATCTAATCGAACAAAATGCATAAGCTCACTCGCTTTTTTAAGTGAAACTAGCGTTTATTGTAAAATTTTAACCTGATAAGGCCATAAAGAAATATACAAGAGCCCACACTTGTATTTCCACTTGTGTCTTGCAGGCGGTGCACCCATATCAGAATTCCGAATATTGCATGGGAAGTGAGAAATGCGACTTCCGTCTCTCATGTTTTCTCACAGTTTTATTCATTTGCAAGGAGCTGCTAATTAGGAAACATCCCTACTTATTAAGCATTTGTACCTTTTCTCTCTCAG
>QLNU02004742.1:0-17729 GCA_006491805.2 Dysdera silvatica | reverse complement strand
AAAATCTCATCTGAAATAATTAAAGCAAGAGCGGCAGAATCTCGAAAGTACTATGATGACCAATACATTTTAGATATATTTACACACAATATATATACAATGGTGAGAGAGAGAGAGTGTGTGTGACGTTTCTTTCTTTTTTTTTTGTATATATATATTTTTTTCATTTTTAATTTAATAGTCTACTTATGCGCGTCTAATTATGAGTGTTTAATTTTGATTAGGCTTTTTTTTAAAAAGAGAATTTTGAATTTTCACCTTAACACTTAATTGACTTTGAATACACTTGTTGCCGCACGTTCGTAGATGATACATAATTTTAAAACTGATTACAATATATTTCTTGACCTACTAGAAAGTATAGTTCACTTTTTTAATATAGCTTACCTACTTAAGAGAAATCGGGTAATCCTAATGAATGACAAGTTTTCATTTATTTATTTTTAGATGTCATCGTGATGGTAAATGTTTTGTACAAGTGTACCTCACGGTTTTTTATATTTAGTTTTATTTGCAATCCCAAGAGAGCCCTTTCTTTACATTAGTTCTAATAAATTGAAAACTGTGCGAAAACAAACAATTTTATTTTTTAATAGCTGAAAGAAACTTTACTTTATTCCGCTTAAAGTTAATTTTATAAACGGAAAGCGAAATTAACACGTTTTTCTTCCCTTGTAGTTTAGAACCAATTTTTTCGTTCAAGTGGGAAATTCAGACTTTTATTCAAGAAATTCATTAGGCGTGGATTTTTTTTATGATTTTTCGTGGATTTTTGAATGCTGGCCTTTTTGTGAAGCAAAAAACTGAAGTACATAAAGCCTTTAGTTGAGAGGATTGCGTTTTATTTCGTTTTCACAACTTTGTTACCTTGCATGGAAGTTGTTCCGTTTTTGAAACTAACTTTGTTGTTCTGGTTTCTTTCATCACTTAATGGTGCGAGAGCCAACAGTTTGACCTCAATATTTAACAGCGCTCGCAGTTTCCACCAGTTTTCCTCTGATTCACTTGACTGGATTTAAGCTAGTGCATTTGTCTTTTCTTTCACTAAAATATATCTTCCAAGAGCTTGAAAGAGGAATGTTTTCCGCTAGAGTGGAACAGAGAAATACTTATTGTAAAAAACGAGCGATGTTGGCCATATTCGAGAAAGTTTTCAAAAGTGAAATGGAGTGCTTGTTTGCTTGCCTGATGCCTGAAAAAACTGGGTAGCTCTTGTCTATAGCTTTAAGTTTTATTTTTCCCCAATACGTTAGCAATATACATGACCGTATTTGAGCAGTATTTTATGAATAAATATAATACCAACTACATTATGTATTTTCTATTAATAACAACATTATAATATTTATCAATAATGTTATTATACTTATTAATAACATTATATTTATTGGTAACAACATTATTTCATATTTTAGGATAAATGCGACTAGAGCAATCTCTAATATATAAGTTAGGAAAAGGTTTACCGTGTTTTTACCTTGCAAGACGCACCACAGTGGTTCAGCGCGTATAAACATCACATTCTAACTCGCAGCGTTCGGTTTGAGTCCCAAGTCAGCTTAATTACATGTATATATATCGTGAGGTGATGTCATTCTCTTGTATTGTGCCCCTATGGAGAAATGATTGACGATATTTTTCCTTTAGCTGAGAGCTAAAACTGCCAAACATCACTATGGTTCATAATCACCACTAATGGTGAGCGTAGTGGAAAAAACTCTCAAGATGGCTTATAGGTATATCTTAGGCAAGGTCACAAGATTTTTACCTAAAATCTAAAATATAATGCGCTTTTTTTCTGCGGAAATCGTAACTGTAGGTATGTTGTAGAAAGCTACACGTATTCTGCAACTACAAAGACATATAAAATAGATTGAAGAAAACATATCAATTAAACATAACTTAAATAGTAATTTTTCGTATAATTTTTAGCAGGTATTTCCCTTTTGCTCACTTTTGTATTTATTAATAGGCCACTAAATTCTGAAACTTGTACAGCGACTATAGCTGTATACAAAACACATACAGACGCGCTTGGGAAGAACCTTGCGGAAATACCCGGAAGAATAGAAGAGTTTTATAAAAAATTGTGTAAGGGGAGCTATAAATCCAGTTAAGAAGATACTGAAACCGTTAAAAGAACAGCGCCTACAATACAATCCTGAAAGAAGTAGTTAATGTAATTAATTACATAAGAAAGAAACTCGGGCAATAATATCATTACATTAGTTACCCTGAAAGAAGTCGCCAATGTAAAGAAGGTGCTTGTAAAATTCTTCACAAAATACCTTAATAATATTGGCATACAAAATCAGTACAATATTGCTATAATAATTGTATAACGCAAAAAAATATCAAACAGGAAATGTTAAATTACAGGCCTACCAACTTCTATATAAATGCTTGTTATTTGTAAAATAATTTTAATAGTACTAACATAGTTTACAGAAAGCACTGGACATGATTCAGCTAAGATGATGAACAAGTTTTCGGGAAGTGCATAAGTTATCATCATCATTTTAGTCATTGTCAATCCACTGCAGGATAGAGGCAGCCTTATTACTTTTCCAATTCGATCTTGGGATTGTTTGATATCAATTTCAGTAGACCGGATAAATTTATCAATCCATTTCATCTTTGACTGTTCCATGAGCGTTTAATGTCTAGTGGAATCTATTCCAGGACTCTTTCAGTCTACCTACTGTCAATTACCATGTAGCCTGCCCATTTTCAATTTAAAGATTTTTAATTTCTTAATGGTGTTCCAAACTGTGTTTTTTTCCCTGGTCCAGCTACAGCCTTTTCGATCTAGTCGAGTAATACATGTAGCTTCATATTTCTTTGTACCTCTCTCGTAGCTTTTTCTCAGTCAAGGTCCATGTGTCACTGACATACGTTTGAACAGGTAGGATTCCTTAATCGAATGCCTTTCTCTGAAAAGACATTGAGGGTATATTTTTAAAAATTATTTAAAGGCAGGGGAATACCTGACAACCAAGTCTGATATGTCGTTCAATTTTTTTTATTTGTATGTCCTTCCATCGTAGTTCGTTGGCAGATTACACATGAATAAGTTTGCTATATTGCTTTTCTCCCGAAACCAAGATTTCCTTAGCTCATCGCAAACAACTTTTCATATCCGTAACCTTGCTTTTCTTCAAGTTAATTTTTATGCAGGCTTTTACGCCGTTCTTTCCCAGATTTTCAATAAGTTTTTACTTTTTTCTCACAAGATCCAGAACAGCTACAATGTCGTAGACGGATCTTACATGATTTAAGTACGTTTCGTTGATTTTTAAGTCTTGGTGATTCCAGTCTAACTCGTGAAAAAACTTGAATATTTAAAGTAGTAATTGAATTAAATCATATAACTAATAATTACCTTAATAACTAAAAAAGTAATTAAAACAAAATATTAAATAAACGTTGGAGTTTAGATCACCTACAGTCATTGTTTATGAAAATTAACTTTTTGATATTCAGATAAGTAGGAAAATCCATTTAGATGATATCTCATTATTACATTATCAGAATAAATTCGTGCAACATTTCGAAAACGTCTCTGAATCTCCATAGCCTTTAACTGCGTTTCATATCTCCTCCATGATAGCTTCTTAAAAAATAACCAAAACGCCGAATTCATAAAATATATTATCACGAAAACTTCCACAGAAAGAAATCTTCTCCCCAAGTGCGCTAACTAGCACTTTTCTCAATATTCGCTTAGGGTCCTCTATCTACGTCACGCGAATTTGTTTATCCCTAAAAACTTGGCTAAAAGAGAGGGCACTTCAAATATGTCTCCGAAGACGCCTGCCAGCTGCCTGCACGCTAGCAGGCTAAAAACTTCTAACAACAGATCGATCGATGTAGAGCTCCCAGTTTTAAAAAATAACCACGGCACAAGAGCATTAAATATATTAAAACACAAACATTTTTCGAGTGAAATTTAATAAGAGGCCGACGAATCAATAAAAGCAAAAGGCATACCTGCTCCCTAAAAAAACGCCTCGAAAATCTTCTCCCAGATCAAAGCAAAGATGCTATTTGTTGAGAGATCATTACGGGAATTATTAGCATTTTAAATAGGTAGATGATACAGTCAAGGAAGCCAATCAAGTTTGTTAGTTATTGATTGAGCCTGGCTATGAAAAAGGGAGGTTTTCTTTTCGTTACGCGAAGGTAAACGAACTTGAGAATCTTAAAAAGGAAAACAACGTCGAGTTCGGGTGAAGAGAAAAAAACGGATAATTCTCAACGAAACCTATTTGGTAAAGGGCCAAATCTAAATGTCCCTTCAGGTGTAAAGAATAGTTTCTTGCTTTCTTGAAGGCATTTTTCAAGACTGATTCAACTTCTGCTCTAAGAATGCTCAACAAAGAAACAGGCATAAACATTTGATCACCATTGTTGAGTCTATAAAAGAATTTTGATTGAAATAAGAGAATTCACTTCAAACTAAATTACCGACTTAGAAATAAAAGAATGCACGCGAAATTTTTTTCCGTTTTCAAATTTGTGTTTATATGGACAAAGAATCTACAGTCCTTGGTAAATTCTTTGTTTTGAAGTTTATTCCATTAGAATTGTTGTATTCATATTTTAAAGATTTCAAAGCCTTAAGATTCAATGGATCTTAAGAGGATGTTTCTGCTTCAAAATTAAACTGCCAACAGTATTTTCCAGATTCCAAATTGAGATGCATTTTTTCAAACAGTGTGACAAGTTTGAAGACAAAGTATCTAGAACTAGAAATATCGTAGAAAGAATGACATTAAATTAATCCTACTCATATTTAGTGCAATTCATTGCTTAGCGAAAAACGGCTTATGGATTTCTGTGTTCAACGGGTACACACATACACACTACCACCACCACCATCATCATCATTATATTCAACCATTATCTATAGACTGCTAGATGGTCTCTCCAAATGAAAAATGCTTTCCACATAATTCTATTTTGAGTAATTCGCTTCTACGTCACCATAACTTGTTTTCTTATTTCATTCATCCATCCAGTTTGAGGACGTTTTCTATCTATATTATATATATATATATATCATCATCATATTCAACCATTATCTATCCACTGCTGGATGAAGGTCTCTCCAAATGCTTTCCACGCAAGTCTATCCTGAGATATTCGCTTCTACGTCACCCCAACCTGTTTTCTTATTTCATCCACCCATCTAGTTTGAGGACGTTTTCTAGGTCTTCGGTGGTCCCTTGGAAACCAGTTCAGAATTTCCATTGTCCATCGTTGATCAGTTCTTCTTGCAATATGCAGCCATCGCCATTCAGCTCTTTTACTTTAATGATGTCCTCCCACTCTAGTTTATCCTTCACCCAAGTGTTCCTTTTGCTCTCTCCTAGTTACTCCAAGCATGCACCTCTCCATGCTCCTTTTCGTCGTCCGTAACTTTCGTATTGCTCCAACTGTTAGACTCCATGTCTCTGATCTATAAGAGAGGACTAGCAATACACTCTCGTTGAAGACCTTTCTTTTTAGACACAAAGGCAATTTCCCCTTCAGGATAAAACTGTTTCTTCCAAATGCACTCCAGCCAAGTTTAATACGTCTGTTGAGTTCTTTCATAATGTTGCCATCCATTGAAATCAGCTGGCCAAGGTAAATATATGAATCAGCAATTTCTAGCTCAATGTTGTCAACTTGTATTTTTGTTTCCTCTACGAAATTATTGAACATGATCTTAGTTTTTTGTAGGTTCATCTTGAGTCCAACTTCTTTACTTCTAGTTGAGAGCTCCTGTACCATGTCTTGCAGTTCTGATGGGTTCGTTGAAAAAATAACAATGTCATCAGCAAACCGCAAATGATTTAAATATTCACCATTTATTTTTATTCCCTTTTTATTCCAACTTATTTGCTGAAAAATCATCTGTAAAGCTGAAGTAAAAAGTTTTGGAGAAATGGTATCTCCCTGCCTCACACCTTTACCAATTTTGATAGCTTCGGTATCTTTATGTAACCGAAATTTTGCACTTGCATTTTTATGCACACGTTTCAATATGTCAATGTACACATCCTCGATGTCTGCTGATCTTAAAGAGTTGATGACTGCTGACGTTTCGATAGAGTCAAAGGCCTTCTCATAGTCAAAAAATGCAACACACAATGGAAGTTCATATTCATGTGTTCTTTCAATTAATACTCTTAATACTTGAATATGGTCCACTGTACTGGTCCACTTCGAAATCCAGCTTGTTCTCTTGGTTGGGCTGCATCTAATTTTTCAAGGGCGTGTGTTTCGAGCTTGTGAAGATTTTATAAATGGCGGTAACGACTGAGGTGGTCGTTAATTTTCAATTCTCTTTATCACCTTTTTATGCAAAGAATTGCTGTTGCAAGTCCATTGGTATGAGGTATGTTACCTTTGTTAAGACATTTGGTAAGAATTTGCAAGTGTCTTCTACATATTCTCAAGCTTCTTTTGGGATATCTAATGTAATACCATCATCACCAGGGGCTCTTCCTTTCTTCATATTTTGTATTGCAAATCAAACTTCTTCTTTTAAGATTTTAGGAGCTGTTCCTTCAACTATTTCATTGTCTTTGTTTAATCCACTGTTACTTTCATGTAGTTTTTTGTAGAATTCTTCAACTCTTCTATTTCTTCCCTATTTCTTGTTACGGTGCCATCCTCTCCTTTTAATTCAATGATGTGTTTCTTCCCAACAGATAAACTTCCTTTAACAACCCTAAGTCTCTTCTTATTTTCAATGGCTTCCTTTACTAGCTCACAGTTGAATTGTCTTATGTCTTCTTTCATGCTTTTGCGCAGAGTTTTACAAAGTTCTATGTACTCAATCCTGGAACTGGTATTTCTATTGTACACCTTCATATCTCTTCGCCTTTTCATGAGCCGTTTCGTCTTCTCAGATAATTTGCTATTCTGCTTTGGGTTATACCACCAATTTCCCCAACGGTTTCAAGCTATTGTCTTAAACATGTTTTTCATTTTGCTTCTGAGATATCACTTTCATCAATAAGTCCTTCCAGTGTAGAAAAGCGATTTTTTTTAATTCCAACCCAGATGCCTCGGTATTTACTTTCAGTTTCATAAGATCCACCCTCTTACTTACTTTGTTTCCCTAGTGAGCTTCTGTCTTTCTAATTTAGTATTTAAGTGCACTTTGCATCTCACCATTCGATGATCACTTCCAGTATTAAATCTGTTCAGTACGCTGCAATCTTCAATAATTGATTTCTTGTTTGCCAAGATATAGTCAATTTCGTTAGTTCCTCCATTGGGGTGTTTCCATGTCCATTTTCTTTGCGGTTTCTTCTTAAAAAATGAATTCATGATGCTAAGGTTTTCAGCTTCTGCAAATTCGATGAGTTGATCGCCACGTTCATTCCTTTCCCCATATCCGTATTTACCAACCGATGTCTCTCCTTGTTCCTGTTGTCCAATTCTTGCATTGAAATCCCCCATGATGAGCTTGATATGTTGTTTCCCTTTGGTGTGTAACTGTTTGATTTCTTCATAAAATTCTTCAACCTCTTCGTCGGTATGGCTTGATGTTGGTGCATATACCTGTACTATTTGAAGTTGGTATCGCTGGGTTAGTTGAACAACAAGCCTCGCTGCTCGATCTGATGTACTTTCAACTTCCAGAAGACAGTCTTTAATTCTTTTGTTGATTAAGAAGCCAACACCACTTGTTCTTCCAGTTTCCGTTCCTCTATAGTAAAACAAATGTCCGCTTTTCTGTTCCACCAACTCTTCACCTTTTCTTTTAATTTCACTGAGTCCTACAATGTCCCATTTGATCTTACATGCAGTTCTCTTCTAATTCCACGAAGTTTTGCTTCAGAAACGAGATAAATCCATTAAAACATTATCAATATATATATATATATATATATATATATATATATATACAAGGTCGGTAGCTTCTGCGTAAACTCCCTGGCACGCGATTCTATGCTCAATTCTAAGACGAAAGTCAAGAGAGACGGTTTTTGATTGACGGCTTCGTTTATGAATAATAAGCACTTCACAATTTCTATCTGAGAGCCAATAGTGCTTCAAGAGAGCGTGCTTCTACGTCGTTTCAGCCAATGGCAAAAGCCAAGCCCCTTGGTTTCTCCGCCTCTAGAATAAAAGCAATTTATCTCGCTATGAGAAGGAATTTCTTGGTCACGTGCTATTTACATTTAGTGCTCAAATTTCAGTCGCCCCCGCCTAAGAATTCAGTTATTCAACGTAAAAGTTAACCTGTGCTACCGAATTTGGCGACGGCGCACTTATTAATACTTATACTTTTAAATACCACGTTTACAGTGTATATGGTAGTTATCTTCAGTTTTAAGGAAACACAAAATACTGCACATTTCGACAGAATATCGCTTGACGAAAATTTCGCGGAAATAACTGCGAAAACGCAATTTTCAAAAATCAATTAAAAATCAACAAGTACGTTTTATAGAAAAATAATTACTGAATCTTAATAAGCACATTGGGAACTACAAAGTGTACTAAGTGTATGTACTAAGTGTAGATGCGATTGACATCAAACAAACCTCCCTTGACAGCTCTTGGAACCTAAAACAAACAGAAGATCTAAAGTAGTGAAGTATAGCCCTCCACAAATCCTTGAAACGCCACTAACTTCAATCAAAATTCACCTTATGTATTACAAAAACGCTTTAGGCATTTAAAAAAATATGATGGAATTATAATTTCAAATAAAAATCCAAGGAAAATTTGAAATGCCAAAACTGCTCAATCTCACCCTTTTTGCCAAAAGTAAATTATACACTTATCAGAAAAGTTTATGACGCGTACACTTCGGACGTAATATACGCATGCGTCCCCAATTCGCGCAAAGATTTTCCTTGTTGCGATTTTCGAAGAACATTTCGTCGAATTTCAGTACTTCTTTCACGTCGTGAACTCATTTCGTAATTTAATTACATGCTGGGAGAAAAAAACTTACATTGTTTCTAAATCATTTTCATCATTTCATTCGTAACTAAATGTTAGTAAAATTAGTAATAAGCATCTACCACGACGTATAGTAATAGTGGCGCGAAGAGGTTTTCTATTAAGTGTATAGGCTACTCAATTTTGAAATTTCTAGTCTTATACGTTCAGAATTACAATATGTATTTCTAAAGTACTACTGTTAATTCTGAATTATTTTTTGGCTTAAAATATATTTTAATGCGTAATTTACAATTTCTATTAAAGTTAAATTTTGATTACAATTTTGCAAAGGTTTTTAGGATGCCAAAAAAAATCTGTTTGGTGTATACTCAATTTTGGGAGCCGCTGTATGTTAAGATGCTTTTCTTATAACACCGATTAAATGCTCAGGACCCTGTCTGTCGCTTTAAATCAAATATGAGATTTCAAATATTACATTTGTACAAAGTTAATTGACAATTCTTTCGCCTTCTCTTCCGATACTTGGCGACGGTTTATCTTACATTTATCTTACATTGGGTTGCAATATTTAAAAACGTCTGACGACGCTTTCTGTTACATCACTGCATTTTGCACACGCGTTACTTTTCTTTCAAGCTGAACTCTTCCAATAAAAAAGGCTGTTCATTCTAAGGCGGGGTCGAGTGAAATTTGAGCGCTAAATTTAAATAGCACGTGATGAAGAAATTTCTTTCTCATAGCGAGTTAAACCCTTTTTATTCTAGAGGCGGGGAATCCAAGGGGCGTGGCTTTCGTCATTGTCTGAAACGATGTGGAAGCACGCTCTTTTGAAGCACTATTGGCTCTCAGATAGAAATTTTGAAGTGCTTGTTATTCATAAACGAAGCCGTCAATCAAAAATCGTCCCTCTTAACTTTCGCCTGAGAATTGACCATAGAATCGCCCGCCAGGGAGTTTATGCGGCAGTTACCTAACACCCTGTATATATAGTTCTATGAACTTCACTGCAGCTTGCCAGACTTGGTAAACGAGTTTTCCAACAGACGGCGCCACTGGTGAATTGCAAGTTTCTCAAATGAAATTGTTCTAGAATTATTTTTCATGTAATTTCTTCCCTTTACGTCTCATTTAATAAGGAAGGTTTCCTTTGAAAACATCAGTATGAAAATTATTATATTCGTTAATATATATTAATTATTATATTAATATTTATTTCATCATATTAATTCTACTGGTCCCAAAGCCTGGAATACGCTTCCGAGATCACTAACTCGCCTGCAGAGTCTTTCATTGTTTTCTACCTAGTTAAAATCATACTTGTTGAATTTTATTACGTGATACGGTGTTTTACAGGTACATATTACACCACTCAATAGATGGCAACACATGTCTGCCACACTTGGATATATTTTTTCATTTCTGATTTAGTGACAACGAATCAGTTTGAGCAAATTTCCGATGAAGGTGGACGTTTGTTTTCCATGGAAACAATTGTAAAATGTCGTTCCAACTCACATTAAACTGTGTGTGCATTTCGTTTTAAAATAGAGAAAATACTTTGTTGGGAATTGCACCTGGAAAAATGACACATTAGTGAATGTGTTAACACTACATTACAGGAGGACTCCTTGTATAGGTTTCAAAGTACGGTAAAACCTTGATTATCCGTCAGACACAGGACCAGAGCCTTGACGGATAATTGAAAAGATGGTTAAGCAAAAAAAGGGGAAATTTATAGTACACACATATATATATATATATATATATATATATATATATATATATATATATATATATATATATATACACACACACGCACACACATATATATATATATATATATATATGATCGCAACAAGGAACAATCAGAAATTCATCCAGAGAAAAGACATAGAAAGCGACAAATGCAGACACTGTCATGCGGCATCGGAGACAATCCAACACGTGATGGCAGGATGCAAGATCCTTGCGCAGTCAGACTACAAACATAGGCACGATCAAGTAGCGAAAATAGTCCACCAGAAATTGGCAGCGAATGCTGGCTTTCTGACAGAAAAATGCCCGTACTACAAATATGAGCCAGAGACCGTGCATGAGAACGAAACACACAAGCTTTACTGGGATAGAGCAATCATAACAGACAAGACAGTCCCACATAACCGTCCTGACATAACCCTCGTCGATAAATCGAATAAGACCACGTACTTAATCGACATAGCAGTACCCAACACCAATAACATACAGACAACCTACACAACGAAAATCACCAAGTACCAAGATCTCAGACATGAAGTACGAGATATATGGGGTATGGAAAAGATCCTCATCATCCCGTTAGTCATCTCAGCAACAGGGATAGTACCAAAAACGCTTGCGACGAATTTGGAGATACTCAACATTGACCCAAACACCTACATTGAAATACAAAAAGCCACAATCCTAAACACGTGTCACATTGTCAGGAAGTTTCTAGACATGGCACATTAAGAAGTGATGTAAAAAGAGGCTTGGGAACATGGCGCTCTGCCCGTCCCAAAGCCTGTTACCGCCAAGAATGGGCGAGGAAAACTTTTATATATATATATATATATATATATCATCATTCATCATATTCAACCATTATCTATCCACTGCTGGATGAAGGTCTCTCCAAATGCTTTCCACACAAGTCTATCCTGAGCAATTCGCTTCCACGTCACCCCAACCTGTTTTCTTATTTCATCCACCCATCTAGTTTGAGGACGTTTTCTAGGTCTTCGGTGGTCTCTTGGAATCCAGTTCAGAATTTCTGTTGTCCATCGTTGATCAGTTCTTCTTGCAATATGCCCAGCCCATCGCCATTTCAGCCCTTTTACTTTAACAATGATGTCCTCTACTCTAGTTTGCTCTCTCACCCAAGTGTTTCTTTTTCGATCTCTCCTAGTTATTCCAAGCATGCACCTCTCCATGCTCCTTTGCGTTGTCTGTAACTTTCGTATTGCTCCAACTGTTAGACTCCATGTCTCTGATCCATAAGAGAGGACTGGCAATACACACTGGTTGAAGACCTTTCTTTTTAGACACAAAGGCAATTTCCCCTTCAGGATAAAACTACTTCTTCCAAATGCACTCCAGCCAAGTTTACTACGTCTGTTGAGTTCTTTCATAATGTTGTAATCGATTGAAATCAGCTGGCCAAGGTAAATATATGAATCAGCAATTTCTAGCTCAATGTTGTCAACTTGTACTTTTGTTTCCTCTACGAAATTATTGAACATGATCTTAGTTTTTTGTAGGTTCATCTTGAGTCCAACTTCTTTACTTCTAGTTGAGAGCTCCTGTACCATGTCTTGGAGTTCTGATGGGTTCGTTGAAAAAATAACAATGTCATCAGCAAACCGCAAATGATTTAAATATTCACCATTTATTTTTATTCCCCTGTTATTCCAATTTATCTGCTGAAAAATCATCTGTAAAGCTGAAGTAAAAAGTTTTGGAGAAATGGTATCTCCCTGCCTCACACCTTTACCAATTTTAATAGTTTTGGTATCTTTATGTAACCGAAATTTTGCACTTGCATTTTTATACACACGTTTCACCATGTCAATGTACACATCCTCGATGTCTGTTGATTTTAAAGAGTTGATGACTGCTGATGTTTTAATAGAGTCAAAGGCCTTCTCATAGTCAATAAATGCCACACACAATGGAAGTTCATATTCATGTGTTCTTTCAATTAATTCTCTTAATACTTGAATATGGTCCACTGTACTGAATCCACTTCGAAATCCAGCTTGTTCTCTTGGTTGAGCTGCATCTAATTTTTTCTGCAGGCGATGTGTTAGCACTTTTGTGAAGATTTTATAAATAGCAGGTAACAAGCTAATTGGTCGGTAATTTTTTAAATCCTCTTTATCACCTTTTTTATGCAAAAGAATTACTGTTGCAGAATCCCATTGGTTTGGTATGTTACCACTGTTGAGGCATTTGGTAAAGAATTTTGCGAGTATGTCTTCTACATGTTCTCCAGCTTCTTTTAAGATATCTAATGTAATGCCATCATCGCCAGGGGATCTTCCTTTCTTCATACTTTTTATTGCAAATGCTACTTCTTCTTTTAAGATTTTAGGAGCTGTTCCTTCGACTATTTCAATGTCTTCGTTTAATTCACTGTTACTTTCGTATAGATTTTTGTAGAATTCTTCAACTCTTCTAAGTATTTCTTCCCTATTTCTTGTTACGGTGCCATCCTTTCCTTTTAATGCAATGATGTGTTTCTTCCCAATAGACAAACTCCCTTTAACAACCCTAAGGCTCTTGTTGCTTTCAATGGCCTTCCTTACTAACTCACAATTGAATTTTCTTATATCTTCTTTCATGTTTTTGCGCAAAGTTCTACATACTCGATCTTGCGACTGGTATTTTGATTGTCCACCTTCATAAGTCTTCGCCTTTTCATGAGTTGTTTCGTCTTCTCAGATAATTTGCTATTCTGCTTTTTACATATTACACCACCAATTTCCCCAGCAGTTTCAATTATTGTCTTAACAATGTTTTCATTTGCTTCTGAGATGTCAACTTCTTCAATAAGTCCTTCCAGTGCAGAAAAGCGATTTTTTAATTCCAACTTGAATGCCTCAGTATTTTCTTTTAATTTCTTTAAATCCACCCTCTTACATACTTGTTTCCTAATGAGCTTCTGCCTTTCTAGTTTAGTATTTAAGTGCATTTTACATCTCACCATTCGATGATCACTTCCAGTATTAAATCTGTTCAGTATGCTGCAATCTTCAATAATTGATTTCTTGTTTGCCAGTATATAGTCAATTTCGCTGGTTCCTCCATTGGGGTGTTTCCATGTCCATTTTCTTTGTAGTTTCTTCTTAAAAAATGAATTCATAATGCTAAGATTTTCAGCTTCGGCAAATTCTATGAGTTGATCGCCACGTTCATTCCTTTCCCCGTATCCGTATTTACCAACCGATGTCTCTCCTTGTTCCCGTTGTCCAATTCTTGCATTAAAATCTCCCATGATGAGCTTGATGTGTTGTTTCCCCTTGGTATGTAGCTGTTTGATTTCTTCATAGAATTCCTCAACCTCCTCGTCGGTATGGCTTGATGTTGGTGCATATGCCTGTACTATCTGAAGTTGGTATCGCTGGGTTAGTTGAACAACGAGCCTCGCTGCTCGATCTGACGTGCTTTCGACTTCAAGAAGGTAGTCTTTAATTCTTTTGTTGATTAAGAAGCCAACACCACTTGTTCTTCCAGTTTCCGTTCCTCTATAATAAAACAAATGTCCACTTTTAAGTTCCACCAACTCTTCACCTTTTCTTCTAACTTCACTGAGTCCTACAATGTCCCATTTGATCTTGTCAAGTTCTTCTTCCAATTCTTGAAGTTTTGCTTCAGAAGCAAGGGATCGTCCATTATACGTTGCCAAGGTCAATAACAAACGGCAGCCTGGGCCATTCCAGTGATTCTTAGCACCCCCTGCTTTCATGCCACACTGACCGCTGCCTTGATCAGGAGCACTCCAGCACCTGGAGACTAGGGGCCATGGTTTCTGGTGTGTCAACATAATGGAGGAATTAGCCATAATTTCACCACGCTGGCTAGACGGGTTGGTGAATTAGCCCTCCCCTTCCGCCTTTCTATCCGTGCAGCAAATATTAATTTGCCACATAAATAGAAAGCTCAGCCTGCACCACTTGAAGGCGGGGTAGGACACTAGGTTACTGGCTCCGGTTGAAAGACACATCGTCACATTAGCGTATGTGACGATTATTAATGTGACGATTGCAAATTAATATTTGCTTTAATATATATATATATCATCATCATCATCATATTCAACCATTATCTATCCACTGCTGGATGAAGGTCTCTCCAAATGCTTTCCACACAAGTCTATCCTGGGCCATTCGTTTCCACGTCACCCCAACCTCTTTTCTTATTTCATCCACCCATCTAGTTTGAGGACGTTTTCTAGGTCTTCGGTGGTCTCTTGGAATCCAGTTCAGAATTTCTGTTGTCCATCGTTGATCAGTTCTTCTTGCAATATGCCCAGCCCATCGCCATTTCAGTCCTTTTACTTTAACAATGATGTCCTCTACTCTAGTTTGCTCTCTCACCCAAGTGTTTCTTTTTCGATCTCTCCTAGTTATTCCAAGCATGCACCTCTCCATGCTCCTTTGCGTTGTCTGTAACTTTCGTATTGCTCCAACTGTTAGACTCCATGTCTCTGATCCATAAGAGAGGACTGGCAATACACACTGGTTGAAGACTTTTCTTTTTAGACACAAAGGCAATTTCCCCTTCAGGATAAAACTGTTTCTTCCAAATGCACTCCAGCCAAGTTTAATACGTCTGTTGAGTTCTTTCATAATGTTGCCATCCATTGAAATCAGCTGGCCAAGGTAAATATATGAATCAGCAATTTCTAGCTCAGTGTTGTCAACTTGTATTTTTGTTTCCTCTACAAAATTATTGAACATGATCTTAGTTTTTTGTAGGTTCATCTTGAGTCCAACTTCTTCACTTCTAGTTGAGAGCTCTTGTACCATGTCTTGGAGTTCTAATGGGTCCGTTGAAAAAATAACAATGTCATCAGCAAACCGCAGATGATTTAAATATTCACCATTTATTTTTATTCCCTTGTTATTCCAATTTATCAGCTGAAAAATCATCTGTAAAGCAGAAGTAAAAAGTTTTGGAGAAATGGTATCTCCCTGCCTCACCCCTTTGCCAAGTTTGATAGTTTTGGTATCTTTATGTAACCGAAATTTTGCACTTGCATTTTTATACACACGTTTCACCATGTCAATGTACACATCCTCAATGTCTGTTGATCTTAAAGAGTTGATGACTGCTGATGTTTTTATAGAGTCAAAGGCCTTCTCATAGTCAATAAATGCAACACACAATGGAAGTTCATATTCATGTGTTCTTTCAATTAATTCTCTTAATACTTGAATATGGTCCACTGTACTGAATCCACTTCGAAATCCAGCTTGTTCTCTTGGTTGAGCTGCATCTAATTTTTTCTGCAGGCGATGTGTTAGAACTTTTGTGAAGATTTTATAAATAGCAGGTAACAAGCTAATTGGTCGGTAATTTTTCAAATCCTCTTTATCACCTTTTTTATGCAAAAGAATTACTGTTGCAGAATCCCATTGGTTTGGTATGTTACCGCTGTTAAGACATTTGGTAAAGAATTTTGCAAGTATGTCTTCTACATATTCTCCAGCTTCTTTTAGGATATCTAATGTAATACCATCATCACCAGGGGCTCTTCCTTTCTTCATATTTTTTATTGCAAATGAAACTTCTTCTTTTAAGATTTTAGGAGCTGTTCCTTCGACTATTTCGGCGTCTTCGTTTAATCCACTGTTACTTTCATATAGTTTTTTGTAGAATTCTTCAACTCTTCTAAGTATTTCTTCCCTATTTCTTGTTACGGTGCCATCCTCTCCTTTTAATGCAATGATGTGTTTCTTCCCAACAGATAAACTTCCTTTAACAACCCTAAGGCTCTTGTTATTTTCAATGGCTTTCCTTACTAGCTCACAGTTGAATTTTCTTATGTCTTCTTTCATGCTTTTGCGCAGAGTTTTACAAAGTTCTATGTACTCAATCCTGGAACTGGTATTTCGATTGTCCACCTTCATATCTCTTCGCCTTTTCATGAGCTGTTTCGTCTTCTCAGATAATTTGCTATTGTGCTTTTTACAGGTTACACCACCAATTTCCCCAGCAGTTTCAACTATTGTCTTAACAATGTTTTCATTTGCTTCTGAGATATCACTTTCATCAATAAGTCCTTCCAGTGCAGAAAAGCGATTTTTTAATTCCAACTTGAATGCCTCGGTATTTACTTTCAGTTTCATTAGATCCACCCTCTTACTTACTTGTTTCCTAATGAGCTTCTGTCGTTCTAATTTAGTATTTAAGTGCACTTTACATCTCACCATTCGATGATCACTTCCAGTATTAAATCTGTTCAGTACACTGCAATCTTCAATAATTGATTTCTTGTTTGCCAGGATATAGTCAATTTCACTAGTTCCCCCATTTGGGTGTTTCCATGTCCATTTTCTTTGCGGTTTCTTCTTAAAAAATGAATTCATGATGCTAAGGTTTTCAGCTTCTGCAAATTCGATGAGTTGATCGCCACGTTCATTCCTTTCCCCATATCCGTATTTACCAACCGATGTCTCTCCTTGTTCCTGTTGTCCAATTCTTGCATTGAAATCCCCCATGATGAGCTTGATATGTTGTTTCCCTTTGGTGTGTAACTCTTTGATTTCTTCATAAAATTCTTCAACCTCTTCGTCGGTATGGCTTGATGTTGGTGCATATACCTGTACTATTTGAAGTTGGTATCGCTGGGTTAGTTGAACAACAAGCCTCGCTGCTCGATCTGATGTACTTTCAACTTCCAGAAGACAGTCTTTAATTCTTTTGTTGATTAAGAAGCCAACACCACTTGTTCTTCCAGTTTCCGTTCCTCTATAGTAAAACAAATGTCCGCTTTTCAGTTCCAACAACTCTTCACCTTTTATTCTAATTTAACTGAGTCCTACAATGTCCCATTTGATCTTGTCTAGTTCCTCTTCCAATTCCTGAAGTTTTGCTTCAAAAGCTAGAGGTCGTCCATTAAACTTAGCCAAGGTCAATAACAAATGGCAGCCTGGGCCATTCCAGTGATTCTTAGCACCCCTTGCTTTCATGCCACGCTGACCGCTGTCTTGATCAGGAGCACTCCAGCACCTGGAGACTAGGGGCCCTGGTTTCTGGTTTGTCAATATAATGGAGGAATTAATCATAATTTC
>QLNU02004738.1:11038-27976 GCA_006491805.2 Dysdera silvatica | reverse complement strand
ACTTAAAATGAATAAATATGCACTTAAAATTTTTTTAACGCTTGAAAATCTTATATCCCGTGTTTTAAAACAAATAGTTTTATTATTAACCGGCGAGTAGAAAATTCGATACACATTCCATCATACGTTTTATATATCGCAAATTCTATGACTATATATCACAATGTGTCTCTTGTTGTTCTAAACAGTTAGGCTTTGTTTTTGATCATGTAATGGTGTATATCATTTTTATGGCCAAAGGGTCCTTTTCAGAGCTACAAAAAATATTGAACAACACATACATTTTTGCGGGTTCTCTATTACGGATAGTTTGTCGACGATATACCGATGTCTGATCCGAGGGAAAATGATGTGGAATTTTAGAATATGTGTTTGTTATAATTTGACCTTCAATCCATTACCAGCCAAGCACAGTAAATCTCGTCTTTGGTTTTCCTAAGGACGGTGGCTATAATTCAGCTACGACAACATTTTGACGTCCTAAGACATAATTAAACGTGTACATTTACAAATTCCATTGTCTTTCCTCTTAGATAAGAAGTAAGACGGAAGTTGAACTTCAGTGTTGTGGTGAAATTTTTTAGATGAGGGAATAAAAAAATTCTTAAAAGTACTAAAACCCTTAAAATATGCATTTATTTTGGAAATTTATCGTTTTTGTGCATTTATATGCATAAACACTAAAAACAGCTAAAATATGTAATTGCATATAATGCGGATTCTAGTTATGACAGTAGCATTTAATCATTCTGCAATCATCTTTGCAGTGGCGCATCCAGAATATTCCCAAGGAGGGGGCTCAGTAGTGTATGGAATTTTGGCTGGAAAAAATGGCCAAAGACCATATCAGTTACGGTTGTTTTTTATGTTCATTTATCATTATTAAATTACTACTAATTTGACAGCGCAGGACACTTAAATAATTAGAAATGGTGGATTTTGTTTATACAATTTTGCAATGGCCAATCTCTTGTCTTCCACAAAAGATCACTGTTTTAGTAACAAGTTTAAAAATAAACCTATTGTGCCAAACATGCTTTTGCTTGCCCTTTGTCTACTAATTGATTTACAGAAGCCTTTTTTTCGTTTTGTGACCTTTAAAAACTCATCGGCTTTGTGAACTGAATCCTTATGATAGAATAAAGTTCTGTCTTAATGTTGACTGAACTTCTCCAAGGTCTTCTTCCAATTATTAAACTCTTTTGAAACAAGTTGACCTGTGGCTTGTGTCGATCTTAACCGACCTCATGGGATGAAAAGTAAGCACACAAAATTTTCTGTAGGCACTGTCTTCTGCCTTTGGGCATATTATGCTTACTCAGTTCAGATGGGCAGAACTTCCAACTGTAGTGAGATTTTCCTTGACTTTATACAGCACTAATGCGAAAATTGCAATTTGCATATGATTCCCAAAGACTTTTTAACACTGTTACCCTATCTTCATCAATGAGGTTAGATTTCTTGACATAATTAGAAATATCTGCAGTCAGAATTTCCGATTTAGCTGTTTTGGTCTACCTTTACCACGTGGAAAGCGCTTGAAGACCACCATAGCCACTGCGGTTGTTTGCCTCAACAGCAGTCTCATCAATGTCATGGAGTTCAGGGAAATGTTGCTGGGATCGTCATTACTTTCAAAAAAGAATTTCTGTTGGCGTAATAATTTTTCGTTTTGTTAGCCCAAGGGGGGCCCGGGACCCCTATGTAGGTGCGCCAGTGCATGTTTGAACTAATATGATTTTAATTAAATTTAATTTAAAAAAAAGAACGTTCTATAACTATATACGTAAAATAGGTGAATAATATTAAGTATGGCATCTTTCGCTTTTTGTATTCTGGCAGTTTTTAACTGGGGATCTCTCGAGCTCAGGGGCCCTGGCGGCCGTCAGCCGCTTAATCCGCCACTGATATCAATGGGATAGCAGCATGAGGCATCCCCATTGCAAAAAGAAGGAATGGCCTCTACGAACATCTTTGTTGCTTGGCACTAAAAAGTTTGGTACGAACCTCTAGTGAACCCTAACAGCGTGTCCTACTACCATCGTTGCTGGGACTTATGAGGGCATTTGCGAAAGTTGCATAAATATGCATTTGAATATTTATGCCAAAAGTTTCCACGTCTAAGTATATAAAAGTTAAAACAGGGGTATTTATAGGTCCCCAGATACGCAGTCTTTTTCAAGACAAAAAATTTGAATTCAATCTCAATCCTGATTAGCCACATGCTTGGCATTGTTTCCGGAATGTTAGTACGTAATTTTTGAGCAAACCTTCATGGCGAAAATTACAAAGGCTTAGTGAAAGAATTTATATCTGCCTACGAGAAAATTGGATGCAACATGTAACTAAAAATGCACTTCCTGCATTCACGTATTAATGTCTTCCGAGCGAATTGTGGCGCTTTAGTGACAAAAAAGGGAAGTGATTCCATCAGGACATTTCTGCAATGGAACATTACAAAGGAAAGTTTAATGTGAGCAGCTTTCTGCTGGATGATCCAGAAAGATGCTCAGACGTTCTCTACGAGCTATACAGGCAAAAAGACTGCGTGCATGAAAAGGAAAGTTTGTTTACTGTTATTCGTACTATTGTATTCCCATAGCCATATATGTAAAATATAAACAGTGAAATTACCCAGAAACCTGAGCCAGGAAGCAATTTTAAGCATAATTTTCACGTTCAGTGACCTGAAATCTATAAAGGACAGATATTTTCACCGCTGTAAAATTTTCATTGTTGAACTGTGTAATCTATATCTGAAGCAAAGAGAATATAGAACGGATTGTTTTCCGTTGAAAACAAGTCACGTTCAGCAAAAGACAATGCCTGTTAAGAGGGTAAAATTCGCTAGTAGGATCAAAATTGCTAAGAGGATAAAAGCAGCAACACTTGATAGTACGAAACTCCAGAGTTGTTGAAGGAATATTTTATCGTGGCTTTAGACTTGGAGATGAAAATGTGTTATCAAAAAACTCAGTTTTCATTGGCGAGGCTGATTATTTGCTTTTTTTTTATTCAAGAGCTTTTCTGGCAAACAAAACACTCGAAGAAGAATTTTTCCAGTAGATGAGATTTGAAAAGAGAAGCTTGTGAAATAATATTTTAGTAGCTAAGGTTTCGCAAAAATTTCTTTAAGAGTAAAAACTAAATTTTCGACTTTGAACCTAGTGTAACGTGTATTTCCGAGGGAGTGTGTTTTATTAACAGAAAATAACAAACGAAGATGTTTTGTAGGGTTCGAATGAGATAAAGAAGATTATCATGGGGAAAGAAATACAAAGAACAGTTTATGAAGTACATAACAAAGAGTAAAGACGAAAAAATGTAGAAAGTCAACAGAAAGTAATAAAAATTATTAAAGATTAGTAGAACTTACTAATCGCGTAAGCAATAATTTTGTAACGCTTGGAGACTTACTATTTTTATCAAGTTAAATATTCAGAACATTAGAAGGTCATGTATTTTTTTTAGCAACTTTATTTAGGCAGCAACATGAACAACAAAAATTATACATTGGGATTACAAATTAATGTTAGTTTAAGTTAATTATAAGAACAAAGACATATCTACATTAACATTATACGAAAATATAGATGCATAAAATTAACTACAAAAATATAAATACATCAAAATTAATTACAAAAATATCAATACATTAATTTATATACTGTGAAATAAAATTTTGTCCATGTCTGCCTAGGTAGCGCAGGTAAAGACGTAGTCTGACAAAGCCTGCACCACCCAGGAGATACCAGATAGCCAAACCACATTGTGGCCAATGCAGCCCCATGGGATGTCACTGCGCAAACATCGGCGAAAATTAAATCAAGTATGCGATTTATTAAATAGAATTAGTAAGGAGAATCCGAATCAAAAACTTAAACTTAGAATAGGAATTTATCTCTTTTATATTAGAAGGCAGCCGATTCCACAATTTAGGACCTGAAGAACCCACTCTGTGGTAACCCAGCTCCAGACGAGAAAATTGAGGTCTGTAGTTACGTCTACTTGTTGTTGGATAGTTATGTGTAGGTTGCTGTAAATCAACTGGAATAGATAGACTAGTATTTTTAATTTTTTTAAACATTAATAACAAAATTTTATAATTTAAAAGTTGATTAAAAGTTAATAAATTGAATCTTTGCGGAACCTCACGGATCGACATTGGTTGTGGTAATTTATGGTTAATAATATTGAAGAATTTATTTTGTAATGACTAAATTCTACTTTGGTTAGCCTGTGAAGTGTATCCCCAGACCGATAAACAATAAAAAAGATGAGAAAAAATAAAAGAATAATATAGATTGATCAAAAATTTTATAAGTATATAAATACTAATGTTGCGCAATATTCCCCAAAATCTACCAATTTTTAAACACACTAGGTTAATGTTTGTATCCCATTTTAAATTAGCTTGAATGGTGACTCCAAGGAATTTCGTCTCCTGCGATAACGGAACTATATCATTATCTATTTTTATGGTATTACACAAGTAGTTGTTTTTGCTATGTTTATTTGAAAACAGGATATATATATATTTTTTTTTTATTAAGTGAAAGATAGTTATCTCTAAAGTATTTTATATATATATCAATATCATTATTTACAAGTGAAAACAGCACATCAAGATTCCTTTCCCTATAAAAGATGCTTGTGTCGTCGGCAAAGCATAGAACTCTAGATCGAGTTGGCAGAAAAAAAAGATCATTAATATAAAGAATAAAAAGCAAAGGTCCCAATGTCGATCCCTGAGGAACCCCACATAGAGGTGATTTGGCGATAGATTGATTTTCGTTTATTTGCACATATTGAGATCTTCAAAAAAGGTAATTTCTGAAAAGAAGATTTTGCTTTCCGCGTACACCTGCCAATTGTAATTTATATAAAAGTCTATCATAGTTAATGGTATCAAATGCCCGTGACAAATCAAAAAAAATTCCAATTGATGAGTCACCACCGTCCAAAGCCGAATATATGAAGTCTGTTGCCGTTAACAATACTTGTTCAGTAGATTTATTTTTAGTAAAACCGAATTGATTTTCCTGTATGATGTGGTTATGTTCAAAGTATTTTAATAATCTATTATAAATGAGTTTTTCAAGTACTTTTGTAAACACCGATAATATTGATATCGGTCTATAATTAGCAACGTCAGTATATGAACCCTTTTTATGAATCGGAACAACCCTTGCCGTCTTAAATTCCGGCGGAATCTCACCAGTGGAAAAGATTAGATTAAAGATGTAGGTTAAAGGCCCTGAAATCTCATGAGCACAATATTTAATGGGAACTGGATGAAAGTTATCTGGGCCTGGTCCTTTATTAGCACTAAGATTATTAATTAGTCGAATTGTCTCAAGTTCAGTGACCCCATCCAAGAAAAAGGAATTAGCGATATTATAATCATGGCATCTTTGGAATACATTATTAAATTTACTAGATAAAGAATAAGGGAATTCTATGAAATATTGATTGAATGTATTAGAAATCTGTGATATGTTAGTAATCGTTTTATGAGGAGTTATTAGTTTATCAATTTCTCTTGTTCTGGATTTTGATCTTCCCATAAGTTCATTTATTTCTGACCATGTTTTCCTATTATTCATATTACATAGTGCCGAAAAATATGCCTGTTTCGCACGTTTTATTTTAGTATTCAATTTATTCCGAAATGACTTAAAAACAGCAAATTTTGTTGGTGATTTATCATTTAAAAATTTGAAGTAAAGTTTATTTTTCTTCCTAATTTCTCTAAAAATTTCAGTTGTAATCCATGGTTTACGTATATGTTTGGTTTTGCTTATTGTTTTTAATGGAAAGCAAACTTCATAATTATTTTTGAAGGTATCAACGAAATATCCATAAGCATGTAGTGGATTATCCAAGAGATATAAATTATTCCAATTTACTCTTTGTAACCTTGCTCTAAATGTCTGTAAATTCATTTCAGAAAAATCTCTAATAAAAGATGGATTACCATGTCTTCTAGATATTCCTTGTGAAATACCAAAAATTGAAAATATGGGAAGATGATCGCTAATCTGATAAAGAAGTATGCCACATTGTGGATTTAAAACGTTTGTAATACAGTGATCAATAGCTGTACGAGAATGTGATGTAATTCTAGTTGGGTTATGAATATAGTTATTAAATCCAAATGAGAAGATCTGATCCATTAGTCTGTGCTTGCGCATGGTTTACAAATTTTTCATCGGAAGTATATAAATCAATATTTAAATCTCCCATGATGATTAACCTCTTTCTCGAGGAAGTAATAAAGGCAAGTAGGTCCTGAAGACGACATAAAAAATCTCCCAATTCACCAGAAGGTGGTCGATATATGGTAGTGATAAAAATACCATAAATCTGTATTGTCAGCATCTCAATCCCCGGGAAGATTCCCGTCCATTGAGGTATCAAATTAAACTCATGTTTTCTTTTAACGTATATTGCAATACCACCTCCTCTACCCAATTCACGTGCAATCGAGACCGATTCATAATCAAAAAGAGATGGAACCTGATTTGGGCAGAGCCAGGTCTCAGTTATACATAATATGTCAGGGGATGGATTTATACCAAGGATGAAGTCTTCAATTAATTCCACTTTATTAGTAATACTGCATGCATTAATATGAACGGTTAATAATGTGTTATTAACTTGACCATGAGAAGGAATCTGTGAGGGATGGTAATATTGGTTATTAATATCAAGTGTTAATTCATTATCCGGCTCTGTGAATGAATCCCCGAGGGCCGCAAAGCCACAATCGGTTATATTTCCGCGATTCAGGAATGACGTTTATAAAATATAGTAAGAGAATATTAAAATAAATTAAAATAAATAAATATATAAAAATACAGTAATTCAATATAAATATACTTTGATATAAAAATATATATCAATTCGTATATGGTCAAAAGCCATCTGGGCGCACCATATCATAATAATAGTCGTTTAATTAAATAGCGAATACGACGTAAAAAAAATCATTTCGAATAGTAATAGCCTGTTGTTAATAAATACTAATATTTTAATCAATATTAAAATTTACATTTACAACATCCAACTGAGCCAACACGGTGCATCGGAATACCCATTGCATAAAAGACAAAACCTGAATTTATAATTGATTCATATGTAAGACCATCATATTATATCATATCAAGATAATAGGCTAAATTATTAACCAAACAAATTTAAATATTTAAGGCGTAAGGACAGTAATGATCATTATGCATCCTACAATGGAGGACTGCTCGCAAAATTTACAATATAACTGGACACAATATATGTATGAGAAAGGATAGTCGTTATTTGTCAGGCAGATACTAGTGTCCCAAAAGGCGTTAAATGAAATGTGTGTGCACATGTTCACATACACAAACATACATATAACCATTTATACATACACATATACACACACATATATATATATATATATACATACACATACACACGCATGTATATACACATATACATAAATATAAACACACATACGTATATAAAAATTAGAATAGATAAGTCATATTAAATTACGATTAACAGTTGAATGGGCCAGATATGGTTAGCAAGTGCTTCTTGAAAGGCATTTTTGTTTCATATTATCAAGGCATGACATTGATTGAAATTAAGTTATCTATTAAAGATTTGTCCGCTGATCCACCCCCTCCCCTCCCTTATGGCGCAAGGACAAAATTGGAGCTGTTTAGAAAAAAGTAGATCGAAATTGAGTCTCCTGGTGAGATTCATCATCTATATCAGTTTACAGAATGTTTAATTAGATGAAAAAAATTAAGCGATTTTTATATAATTTTATACAAACTGAACGTCATTCACTTGAAGGATAAAATAAAAATTGTAGTCAGTATATCTTTGTAGTATCATGTGAAAAAAACAACATAAGCATCTGATATGATATATAAACACTGTATTGATAGACAAAGTTATCAACAGCAAATGCAATATGAGAAAATTGACTGAAATCTATAGATTCATTTGTTTAGTTTAGACGTAAAAATTAAAAAAAAAAAACTATAAGTTACATAATACGTTTTGTGATTAGTAGGCTAGTTGGACGACAGGAGCATGTTTAAAACAGATGAAATCATGATCATTTATGGCGCAAGGACAAAAGGAAAAAGGTTAGAGCAGCTTAGAAATTTAGATCTAAATTGAGTCCTAGTGTTATTCGTCTATATCAGTTTTACAGATTATTTAATTAGATAAACAATTTTCATGTAATATACAAGCTGAACGCTGTTCACTTGAAGGATAAAATAATACTTGTATTCAGTGTGGTGTCTTACGAAATATATAGAAGCATCTGATATGAAATATAGACATTGCATTGATAATTATAAAGTAAGTTAACATCGATTGTAATATGAAAAAATTGACTGAAATCACTAGATTCATTCGATTGACCAGTTTAGGCGTAGAAATGATAAATTACAAGTTATGAAACATGCTTTATAATGAGTAGGTTAGTTTGACAAGAACACGTTTACAGCTCAGATGCAATCATGATCCATTATGGCGCAAGGACAAAAGAAAAAAGGGTCAGAACAGCCTAGAAATTGAGATCTGAATTGAATCCTAGTGTTATTAATCATCTATATCAGTTTTACAGACTGTTTAATGGAATAAATAAACAATTTGCATGTAATTTAAACGAACTGAGCGTCATTCATTTGAAAGATAAACTAGTAGTCAATGTATCTCCGCAGTGTCTTGCGAAATATACAGAAGCATCTGCTATGAAATATGAACATTGGAATTATAAATATAAAGTTAACATCGAATGCGTTGATCGAATTTGACTGAAATCTTTAGATTCATTATATCGTCAAGTTAAGGCGTAGAAATGAAAAGTTATAAGTTATTTAATGCGCTTTATGATGAGTAGGCTATTATGACAAGAAGAACATACTCAAAACGCGGCTGAATCACAATCACATAAAAGGTTAGCTGTTAATTTTCATTTACCTTTTTATGTCGCAAGAGCAGTATCGGTGAAGCAACAGCAACAAGAGAAATAGTAAACTACGTACATCCAATTTAGTAATCCCAAGTTCTTTCTCTGTAGTTGCGTATGTCCATCAGCGACCTGAGCATGACCCCATCATCACGCTCAGTAAAAAGTTCATTTGTCTTTATGGTGCAAGGACAGTATTGGAATTGCAACAGCAACAAAAGAAATAATAAATCATGCATATCCAAATCAATAATGTTAATTTCCTTCTCTGTAATTGCGGATGTCAATCAGTGATTTGAGAATAACCCTCTCACCACGCTCAGTTAGCAAAAAAAATTTTCCCTGCTGTGTCCAGCATTGTACGCCTTTAGCACGAATTTCGTTGTAGGCCTGTTTTCTAATGTGGGTAAGGCTTTCGGCTATGACCAGGCCAGTACCTTTCAGAAGTCTTTTGTTCTTGAAGACATAGTCTCTTTGAGCCATTCTTATAAATTTAATGATCATAGGTCTCGGCGATTGTCCGTAAGTGGTATTGCGCTTTACGCTTCCCAGACGATGCGCGTTTGCCAAATCCGTTGATAACAGGGTAGTTTTTATCTTTTCATTTAAAGTATCCACTGCAACGGTAATTGGGTTTTCGTTCTCAGTTTCCGGTAAACCATATATCATGAGACAGGGCTGACGAATGTATTGCTGGTGTTCTTCTAGTGCGCATTCAAGATCAATAGTAGATCTTTCTAGATGTTGAATTCTATTCTCCAAGACGACAAATCGCGATACCCATTCATTATTTAATTCAGTGATTTTAATATCAAAATCTTTCAGTATTTCATTTTTGACAGAGGCCAATTTGACAGCACGATCGGAATCTCCGTCAGTCTCAGAACACAAATTCAAATCAATTTTTTCATTAATGGAGTTTTTCAACTTTTCTAAGTCCTGGGACCATAGTTTACGAAACTTTGATAATTCATCAAAGACATTACGCACCTGTTGGTCCAGCTCCCTGTTCGATAGGTGGCCAGGTGAAGAACTGGACGACGTTTGATGTTTTCTTCTGGTATTCATAGTCACGGCAAGGCGAAGAAGTCAGTGTCTCGCACTCCCACGATTATACGTTGTAGCACAGGGTTAAAATATAAATCAGGTCAAATCAAAAGAAAAACATTATTCAATACAGGCAAAAACGAATCACTAAAATACTCAGAGGGTGTAAAAAAACTCGTTAATTAGCAACAATTACAATATTAAATTAAAAAAGGATTGGGGCTCTGAATATAACTTGTAGATGGAAATACCATAATTATTCAGTGTGTGAGGAACTACAATAAGGAAACGAATGATATCTCACTAATTAGCGTTAATTACTATATACAACCTAAACGGGGAAACCTAACAATGGGTATCTATAAAAGATAATATACAAATATAGATAATAAAATATGGTCTTACTCTTATAGGAAAAAAATATTAGTTGATTAAAAGGATTAAAAAATCACTAAAACACTTAGAGACATACGCTCTCCGAGGCATACTCTTATAGGAAAAACAATACTGGTTAATTAACAGGATTAAACACACTACCACGACGGCAGGAGGAACATACCGGGCCTCCGACGAGGAGGGCTGCTAACGGTATCACAGGCCAACTGAGCGCGAACTCATAATACCGTTGTATATTTCGTAACTTTACGAGAGGTAATACCATTATATTTTTTTATTTTATCCGTGAAATTCCTTGAAATTGTACGTTTTGTGAAATTAAAATATTTTGCTTTTTGACAAGCCGGTCTCTTCAAGTCTGTGTCATGAACTGCTATACGGTTACTTTTGGCACATTGAAATTTTTCTAACACTGTGCGTTTAATTAATTTAAATTTCTCTTTTTTGGTAAGTAATTAGGCAATATATACATTAAAACTACATAAGTCTTTATTGTCTATTTCTTTCCGATAACGTTTTCGAATTTGGTGAAGTTCGTTTCTTTGCAAGAATCGTAAAAATTTAGAATATTTTTCATTTCTTGCAAACTACAAGACTCTTTACAAGTTTCGTTGTTAGAGATATATTCATTGGATTTTTCATTATCAGAAGTAGTGTTTTCAGAGCTATCATCATCAGAATTGCAATCTATTTTTTTTTTTTTTTTCTCACCGTTATTTTGAAAATCTAACGTTATTTCCACTTCAATAAATGCTCTATTCAAAGTTATTTCTTCAAATTTAGGTAATAATTTCTTACCTTCATTTAATTATTCATCTGTTATCACAAATAGAACTGCCCCGTACTTTTTAATTGCTTAGTTTAAAATAGCTGGCAAAGTATAGATAAAACTTCGCATATTTAAATACTTTTATATTGAATTATTAATTCATAAATTATGACATTATATTGCCCAATTGTTAAGTATGTTGAATATAGGTAATTAATTCATTTTTTCAGGATCGCAGATAATAAATACACGGGAATCTATGTTTTGATTTATTATTTCAACTACCAAAACAAGTAGCTAACCACATGGAGGGTAAAATATTCTACGAAGAAAATCCTCAATCAAATTAACAACTCGAAAAACTCAAGTGTCAAAAGTCTAAATTAATTTAAAATTCTGATGTAGGGCGGTTATCATGCATTCCCTGTTTTACTAAATACCTTGCAAATGATGAGCTCTCCTCCTCATTCGCAAAACAAAATCTTTAAATCAATTTGCTTAACGACAAAACAAAAACAAAAAAATTGCTTCAAAAAATCATAATTATTTTTAAATGACCCCAGTGGATTAAAAAAATTAGTACAAACTCTTGATTCAGTGATTTACTAATTCAATTCCCCCTAAAACAACGCGAATGAATTGAAAAAAAAAATACTTCAATATTTTAATAGAAAACTAATACTATGATTCAAAAAGATCGAAGTTAATTTTCCCAAAACTAATCTATAGCCATAAACTACTCTAAAGCACAACATGCAAATTCTTTTAAGTATGTGAAATCCGTTATGACAACATCGAAGTTACACACACATATATATATATATATATATATATATATATAGTAGGCGCAGTGATTGCAAAAGCCCCCAACACTGTATAAGAATCAAACAACAATATTAATCAATGTTTATTGGCGTAGTGATACCATCGCCGATGTTATGGCACAATTAGATGGTGAAAAAAAAGATATTTCTGCGCTCGGTGGGACCTGAACCCACGACCTTCCACTTGCCGGGCGGAGGCTCTACCCACTGAGCTACGAAGGACAATATATAATCTCTTTACGAACGTATATAAATTTACTGTTGCCAGTTATTTCGCAGAATGGTGTAGTACATGGACTACTATTTAAACCAAATTGCAAAGAGACTGGTATTAAATTGATCGAAATGCCCGTTGCAGCATATGTATTTATTTTATATAAATGGAACACTACGCAGATTGATGCGTAGATGAAATGTTCGAAAGAAAATAAATATTTCTTCTTTCGATGGGACCTGAACCCACGACCTTCCTCCACTTTGGGTCCTTCCGTGGGTTCAGGTCCCACCGAAGGCAGAAATATTTATTTTCTTTCGAACGTTTCACCATCTAATCACGCCATACCATCGGCGTTGGTATCACTACGCCAATAAACGTTGATTGATTGACATTGTTGTTTGATTTAATCTGCGTAGTGTTCGATTTATATAAATACTGTATAAGAAATTGCTATTTTTCGCTAAGCACTCCAAATGGAGGGAAAACTACCGCTAACTGAAGACTTTACTTTAAGGCTTTGCAGTTAAACGTAAAGCTTCATTTTGGTGTAATTATGAAAATTTTAAAATTCGTAAAAAATCAAAAATTGAGTTTTACAGAAAAATTCTTTCGTTTTATGTTTAATACTCATATGGGCCTCTCTCATACTATATAAGTCTTGATTTGGGGTACGACTGGCATTTCGGAAGCTATGCTTCTCTCAAACAAAGAATTCATTGACATTATTAAACTTTTAGCTGTAATATACAATATACGATAGCTCATGAAAATATTTCATAACAAACTCTTTAACTCACCTTATATATCTGTTAATTTAAAGACAAAGGGGCATGTTTTTGCGTCCGTCGTTTTTGCCAAACACGCTTCAAATGCTAAATGGCGCACAGTTTGTATTTTTTTGCAGTGACATCTCACCGCCCATTTCAAAACTAGCTGGGGGAGGGGTGCACAATCTATGCCTGCCTATGCCTGATACGGCATGTAACCCAGACTGTATTTTCTAATCCGTATCAGTCACCTCTGTAGTGTTTTGTGGTCTATTCGCGATGCCAGCGAATCAGCAGATGGCGCTATTCCTCTTGTTTACCTGCAACAGAAACGGTGTTTGGTCGTCCGATGTTAATGTATTCAGTGTTTGCTTATAAGTGCCAGCGTTAATTTGCTTTTTAAGTTTTTTTTTTTTTCGGTAAAATGGATTCGGAGGTTAATTTACGTTTTCTAGAAATAACAAACTATGTGGATGCAGATTGTATGTCCCGATGTATTGCCGAAGGTGAAAAAATAGTGAACGCAAATTACTTTGTGACATGTGGTGTCACCGAAAGGGCGGATATTTTCATCAAAGTTTTTGCATTTTGTATGCGAACTTCGTAATTAGCCTCTGATCCTCACTCGATTACGGGAACCTTCATTATTGGAGGAAAAACACTGAAAATTAAAAAGTAATTTTGTTCCTGTACGGCTAGTGAGGGTGCAGCATGCAAGCGTATGGCTGCCAGGCTTATTTTCTGTAACGTGCTTTTCACGCATTAAGTATTTGCCAATTTTCAGAAATTTTTATATATAGCAATAAATGTTTCCATATTTTAGTATTGTTGTTGCGGGGGCTCGCCCGAGCACTATATGAAATATAGAGCCCAGGCTGAGCCCTTCACGCCTCTAGTAGGTATAGGATATCTGGCAATTTTTGGGGAGGGTAAGATCTTATTAAACTTACTAGAATCATGTCGATTATTTATTAAAGTAATTGGACCAACTAGAACAACATTGACAAGTTCATCTACAATTGATCCAATTTTCACAAATGTAATTAATAGTTCAACGTCATTACTGGGTGATATAATAAGCGGTCATCGAGTAATCCTATTAAAAATAAAAACTAATATTCAACGATCAAAAAAATAATAAAGATTAGAAATTTGAATCATAATAATATTACAAAATTTCATGAAACTTTATTAAATATTAATTGGCCTGACTTTTTAAAAAATTCCGATAATTCTCAACTAAAAAAATACGAAAAATTTGCAAAAACGATTAAATGAATTATATAACGAAAGTTTTCCTGAGTGTAGATGATAGTGAATATGGAAAGAATAAGACGATTTTCAAAGACATTCATATGTTAATCTTTATCTGTTGTTTACAGAGGGAAGATTGTTTTGACAGCTTCCAAAAACATAAGCGAGTTCTTTTTGTAATTAATACATTTATAATCCATCATGGCAGCATCCGAAAAGGAAGTTGGTGCTATTGGCGCTGGGGGTTTAACATGCACTTATGCCAACAAGACATTATTAACAATTATTTATCCCTTTTGACTGGTAAACAGGATATTTTTCATAACGTTTCTTCCAAATCTAAAGACAATTATTTAGCTCTCGTGGAAGCCTCTGAATGGTTTATGAATTTAAAGCAAATTATATCAAATTTACTGATTATTTAACTTTAACAAATTGACAGTTTCATACGATTATTAAATATTATATATTTTAAACACCTCTAATGACAAAGAACAAACCTGGGTTGCTTGTCGTGTGAATGAAATAACATAGGAAAATAAACGAGTCATGTTTTAAACATTCGTTTAAAAAATATCAAAACAACTACTCACCATACTTGCCTGGACCCGCGAAGAAATCTTCTTTACCAAAATGTTTGGAACAACCAATCATCCGATTAGAAATCTTTTTTCCTATCCTTGAACGCCGAAGCCGTTCTTTGGGACGATCCACAATTTGTCGAACATTACGTAAGTTAATTACAACTGTCTTTTCATTGTTACGAGGACAGTTGTGGAAGCTCAAGAGCGGATCTTTGGATGCTTTCGAATGACACTGTGGAGCACAGCAATTGCGTAATATATATATATATTTTTTTTTTTTTCGCCATTCATCTTTTTTTTTTCCACGCCACATCAGCTATTCAAGGAATGAAAAGTAATCGATTAATTTCGAAGTATCGGTTGCGAAGTTTGCGTCAATGACTGCAAGATGGCGTATTGAAGGACTGGCGTCGCCATAGCTTTGATGGTGGATGAACTTAAAACAATTAATGCATCTTATATTGGTTACTACAGAGTAAAATTATGAAGGAGGGAACAAATTACCTTTACGTGAGATAGTTGTAATCCGAAAGTTTTCTTTACTTCGAAACACGGGAAACGTCGCACTACTTTTTCCTGATTGCGATTTACAAAATCGAACACAACGATATGCCATTATTAACACCACAAAACACCATGTAAAAATTATAGAAAACTCTGAAACGTTTTAATCTTCTTCCGTAAACTGTAAACATGAAAGCACCTGGCATGTTTACACATTTCCATTTTCGCCCCCTGTGAACAACCCTAGTAATTACTCCAACAGGAAGTGGGGACACCCTTAAAATTTACGTGAGCGAGCCTGTAGCAATCTAGTTGGTGTGTCTGGCCAAACATAAGGCCCCTATAAAGAAGATCACTAGACCATGGAATCTCAAAATCACATTCCACTGCTCATGCCCACGGAATTTTGATGCTTCTGAATGATTCTTAGGGGGTGATATAAGTATTTAGGAAACTTCGTACTTCCACAAATTCGTTGCGGTATAATTGTAAACAGTGAAAGAATTCGTAAATTAGTGCTGACATCTTCGTCCTGCTATGGATCCCAACGTTAAGCATTTTGTTAAAGGATGCAATATTAAGTGCAAATGATCAGTGGCGGTTCTAGTCTAGGGCTGGGGAAAATATAACCATATTTTGTTATCTTGCCAATGTGCACTTGATATTAATGTGTGTTACGATGTGATTGAAATCGTAAACGGATTCCAGTGAACATGTGTCTTAGGACTGTGATAATCATATAAATTGGCGTGAATATTGAACGAGTTTCTCTGCTATTATATTAATCTCCTTTACAAGCTTTTACGTGTTGCGTTCTCAATTCGTGATATTCTTGAATCGTAAAAATAAGACAATAAACTGTCAACCTGTTATATTCTAATTTTTCTGAACGTAATGTGGATGCAAAATTAAAATAAAGTTTGTTTTAAATTTTTTTTACTGACTAAAGATTTCCCAATCATTTAATTTGACATGTAAGTAAGTAAGTATATATATATATATATATATATATATATATATATATATATATATATATATATATATATATATATATATATATATACATAAAACACTATTAGCCATTAAAACCGGATTTGTAGCCTGCTGACGACATGCCAGCATCCGGAACGCCGTTGGGATAACTATCGGTAACCCAGCGACGTGAAAAAGGCTATCTCAGACTCTGATGATATGAACCATAATGAAAATATGAATGGAGAATCGGTTGTCGCGCTCTTGAATCAGAACCGCATTCGGACTTTAAGCAGAGGCGTCTGTTCAAAAAATATGCAACAGTCTCTTCTTGGAGGTGCCGGCAGTTGTAGCGGTGCCTACAACTGTACGGCTACTAGAACCAACAGAGCCCATAGTGCTTTGCAGCCTAGTATAGGTGCAACCACTAGGGCTGAAAGAGCACGCCAGCGCATGTCATGGACAATAGATATGAACACCTACATCATGCGCACCTACTATACGATTACAAAGCTAGAAACAGACATGACAAATTACAGACCCACACTTCACGCCAAATTCGCACAACAGTACCCACACCTAGACATCAGTATAGAAAGGATAACAACCCAACGCAGGAACATAATA
>QLNU02004738.1:0-10938 GCA_006491805.2 Dysdera silvatica | reverse complement strand
AAATTGGATGAAACGGGACTACACGTCAGCCCAATTACTGCAGATGCTGAAAAAGTTAGCCAGGACCAGAGGACGACATCGTGAAATAAGAATTTCAGGAAAAGCCTTGAGATTTGGGATAAGTCGGAAATAAAAGTTTGTAGGCGTTGTACATTACCCCTTATACAGAGATTTATGTTCAATGAAGAATAAAAAGAAAAGCGTATTTCTAGTGTTTTAAATTATTACGTCGTTCAGGATATCTGGAGATATTAAACAGTACAGTTGCTCTTAAACAAGTGTATCATTCAAACTACCTCTGAACTATTAAAAAACGATTTTATATATATGTATATATCATTCAAACTATCTCTAAACTATTAAAAAATGATTTTATATATATATATTTCTTTTTACGAAAGTCAACATTTTATTTATTTTTATTTAGTTTAAATAAAAAATTATTTAATTGTTATCTTTTTTTCTAATATTCATTTTAAGTTTTAAAAAGTACTTGGAAGGCAAGTTAAAAATTATTCAAATTACAATATTTAAATTTCGTAATAGTTTTAAGCGATTCGGTAAAACCCCTCATTAGCAAACCCTCACCCGACAGAAAAATTCGTCCGTAAATGAGGGATTACTCTGTCTGACGGTGTCCGTTAAGAGAGGTTTTACTGTACATAGAATTATTTTTTAAAAAATTCTAAGGCCTGTTTTCAATTTCAAAGCTCTTTCATCCCTAGTGAAATCTCGTTAAGTGGATTCGCTTAAGACGGAACTCTCGTTAGTGCGGGCAAATTCTTTTTCCCCCTGTCTGAGAACTACAGCATGCATCATAAATTAAAGTGAAAACTTCAACTATTCACAATAAAAAGTAATGCTCGGAAAAAATTTCGGTTTGTGCGAATAAGATCAGAGGGACATTGGGTTTTTTTTTTTCCATATATAAAAAAAAAATGATTCCAAAAGTAACCGAAAGAGAACGTTCACACGTCATACTGAGACGTTTTATGCAAATCAAGCTAGCAATAAAACACATAGATAGAAATGGAGTCGTTATTCAACGCCGGAAGCATGCTATCTTTACCAGATCGGGCGTTGGTAGTTAAACTTTCCTACAAGGATGGTGAATCCACAACTATTGCATGGAGAAAGGACTGAAGGCGCAAAAAAGCCCTATTTCATTGAATGGGATACTGAATTTAGTACGACGTTTTGAGGAAATGGGGAGTTTGAAGGATCATCCACAAAGTGGCAGACCATCCTTGAGCGTGGACCGCATCCATGTTGTACAAAGTGTCATGGAAGAATTGGGAGCCAAGACATCAACGGGGAGTAGCGATGTTTGTGAAGCTGGGAGAATAACGGGGATTCCGGAATCGTCGATTCGACGTATTCTGCACGGAATCGTGAATCTGTATCCGTACAAAATACAGGCATTTCACTAGTTCTTACCGGCAGATATAGATGAAAGACAAAAATTTGCTATATAGGCGCTGGCACAAATGGAACGTGACCCACAATGGTTGCTGAATGTCATGTAAACGGATGAAGCCCACTTTTCACTGCATGGTGACGTCCATACGCAAACAGTCGTATCTGGGTGACGTCAAACCCTCGTGAGTACCTCACTAAGCCACTGCATTCTCCTCATGTGACTGGTGTGGTTTCACCACATCTTTCATTATGGGCCCTTTCTTTTTTGAAGAGCGTTGCCCTGTATCCGGTTGGAAAACATGTACAGTCACTGCAGAACAGTATGTTACGCTTTTGCGTGACCAGGTTGTGCCTACATTACAGGAAAGAGATACGTTACCTGTGGTCATCTTCATGCAGGATGATGCCCCGTCCCACTTTGCACGCGCAGTCAAGGCGTTCCTGTTGGAAACTTTCACTGAAGACCAAGTGATAAGTCGAGGTTGTAAGTTTAAGTGGCCCTCACGATCACCAGACTTGACCCCGGCAAATTTTTGGTTGTGGGGATATTTAAAATCTCGTGTGTACCGGGGTTCCCCAGCCACTTTGGTGGAACTGAAAAATGCCATTCGACGACTTTCGGTGGCATCGATGTCGACATGCTACGCTCAGCTGTAATAGGCGTAGTGACGCGCCTCACTTGCCTAATACCTTATGGTGGTGGTAATGTTGGACATCTTTTACTTTAAAATAGTAAATGCACAGTGTCATGTTATTGTGGTCTGTTTCATTGTGTGTTTGTGGTCGCCTGATTTGCATAAAACGTCTCGGTATAACGTATGAGCTTCCTCTTTCAGTTACTTTTGAAATCATTTTTTATACATGGAAAAATAATCCAATGTCCCTCTGATCATATTCGGCCAAACCGAAATTTTTTCCGAGCATTACTTCTTTTATTATGAATTTTTGAAGTTTGCACGAATTTATGACGCACCCTGTATATACATTCAATACTAAAGGCTTCGCTTGATGCGTACGGTTCATCGGATAATGCGAGAAAAAGTCATTTGCGCAAAGAAAAAAATACTTGTTTCAGGGAGACCTTCAGGAGATATCGAAGGCAACATTTTTTTTGTTTTCTCAGGCGTGGTCACCTGTTTTTCAAAAGCAACCTCCCAACTCCTTTCGGATTTTCTATACGGCTATAAGTAAAAATAAGTGAGTTTCCACTGTTTGAAAGTGCTAATTTTTTATTAGTATTTCTCACAGTATCTCATATGTTGCAAATTCTTCCGGAGTATTCCTCCACAATACACTATTTTGTTTTAGCAATTTATTCATTCACGTTGTGTACTGCATTACTATATAATTTATTGCTGAATAGCCTGCAATTTTAGCTAATGAAATTTGCCCTCCTCTTAATGCGAACTTCCGTTTGTACGGATAGGAATTTGATTAGATTTGATAAAATTAGATTTGATCAGCGGCCCATGGCGCGCCACATTCACGATATTTCACTGTATTATTGCCCTTTCCAAGGCCAGGATAATTAACACGACAATTACTGTTAATTGATCACGAAGGCCTGCAGTGGCTCAGTCGTGACGCGTTCACCTAGCGAGTCGTTAATCGACTTCGAACGGTGTAGTGGGGTGGAGTTGTCCACTATCTGCGCACTCTATTCCAGATTTGGTTTCCTGGACCTCAAGCGGTTCGGGTTCCTAGGGGAAAACGTAAGTCCATCGCCCTCTGGTGGCTCAGTGATCTGGATTCGATTCAGTGATACACCCTCGTAAGGGCCCAGACCCCTCCCTAGAACTAACTAAGTGAAAAATGAAGCCAACATACACCGGTAAATTATTTTAAAAAAAGTAAGATTAAAAGACTTTTCTAACGACATTTACCTAAACTCCTTTTTCCTGCCAAAAATTCCTTCACCATGCCCTCATTGGGAAAATTCTGGGCGCGCACACTGATTCGATTCCCAATGGTATCATAAAAGAGGTACTGTTTTTCTATCCTCCGTGTTCTCAGGTTTTTTTTCCGTGGGAACAGAGTATCGGATTCTTCGGAAAATCGGAAGTCCCAGCAAACACACACACGCGCGTGCGCACACACAACAGCAAGATCTCTGCTACTTTTACGCTGTGAGAACATAAGCGAAAATTTGCCAGGAATGGTGTAACACACGAAAATCCTCAAGGTTTAGTAGGAACAACCACACACCCATTTTAACGGATGGAATAAATAGGTTGGAGCCTCTTCACGCCGAAAGACTATTGTTCCTAAATGCCAATTCATATTTAATGGAATAGATTTTTTATCCATGTATATTAATTAGTACAAGTATTAATATTTTTACATTACTGAGCTTTACACATGAAAAATTCTGAATACATACATGTGTATAACTACATCAGCTGAGAATATATATTTTGTATCATTATCCTGTTTAATTAGTTCCACATTGTAACCTTCCAGTATGTTTTACCAATTAATTTACAGCAATATCAATATTTTTTGCTGTATTTCATTACTTTGAATTTAAATAATTGTTTTTTAAACTTTCTTTAATTTTTAATATCGTGTAATGTTTCAAATATCTAAAATTCAATATTTTAAAGCCTTACTTTTTCTCATTATTTTTGTACTTCATATGTGTGTATTTTTTTCCAAAGGATTTATTATTTTTATGGATTTGCACGACGTTTTGTTACGGTTCAAAATTTAAGCGATATTCTAATCTTGTTTATTTACAAATGTCCGAGAAATTTTTATTACTGCTAAACCTGAATATTGAAGATAATAAACTTTAAAAAACACGTGATTTATTAATTGAATATCACGAGGGTCATATTCTTTAGAGGCCTATTTTATTTTTTCAGCATAAGACCCATAAAGCTTTTAAAACGGGACTGTTCGGTATTCATTAGATATGTTTTCTATATTATATACTTTAGTGGTATTTTCTAGAATTTCTTCAATTTAAAAAACTAAAAAATACTACTTATTTAGTATGGCTATAAATGTAATTTAATTTATACTTCAATTAAATTCATTATAATTAAATATATTTTTATTTAATTTTAATACTAAACAGTTTAATACTTTTTACTATCAAAATAATTTATAAAACTCTAGAGTGTATTATACTGTAGCCTTATTTTTATTAAAGTACTGAAAACTTAATACAAACAAATAGTTTCAAACAAACATACCAAAATCGCCTTGGAATGAACAATTTTCTAGACAAACTTAAAATAATCATATCGTATGTAAAATAGATTCAACAATATTTCAAACAAAACTTAATGTAATACTATTACAATTTAAAATAAATTTCACAATATTCTAGACAGAACTAAATTTGATCATTTGTTAAGTTCGAAGATGATTTGAAATTATCACAGTCTTGTATAAAGGAAAATTATCACAGTTCATAAAAAAAAAAATCCTCTGGACGTTGCACACCTAGACGTTGCACACCTAGGACGTTGCACAATTTAAAAAGATATCGTTTATAACGACTATCGGTTATAATGACCGAATTTTCATGGTCCCTTGAAGGTCGTTATAACCGATTTTCACTGTATATTGATATTTTTTATCAGATACGTTATAGCTTTCAGTATATGTATATCGAAATACTGGTGTAAATATCCTGTCGCGAGGTATTTTTATTTAATATTTTAATTGATGTTTAAATTATTTTTGATTATGATAACATTTACTGTATTATATATCTTACATAATTCATACGTGCAATGGAATGCTAAACCGCGTGCTTTTTTTCTTTTTTTTTTTATACTAGAAGTACGGACGATAAAAAAAAACCAAAAAAAACAGATGGTTTGCCGCTTTTTGATATATCCGGTCTCCCGTAAGTTCGTAAACCTTTAAAGGGTGCATTACAATTGATCGTTTGTTTGTTTGTTTGTTTGGCTTTTTTATGGCGCAAGAGCATCTGGGCTATACTGCATCAAGCATTACAATGCTTGGCGCAGTATAGCCCAGATGCTCTTGCGCCATAAAGGAATTGGTATATTTGAACGCGCTTTGCGGAAAATTTATTCTCACGAAGGGGATATTTTGTAGAAGAGAAAATATTAGTTTAAATTTTTGTCAGTAGATGGCGCTTCACACAGTGAAATTCCACAACTTCAAGGAAAACTGCGTTTATATGCATGCTGACGAATACTTACAATTAGAAGCATACTATAGCACTACTTGTTCTTTTATAATATTGCACAAAAAATGTGCATAATTACTGCGATCTGAATATGTGAAGCAACCCCTATCAACAAAAATTTGAACTAATTAATTTTTTCTTTTATCGCAATAAATCGCCATTCGTGAAAATAATATTACATAAGTAAGTTTAGAGTAGAATTATTTTCACGAAAGGGGATTTTTTTTTAATAAAAGAAAAATAATTATTATTAGTTCAAATTTTTGTTAAAGCGGACGCACATATTCAGATCGCTGCAATTATGCGAATTAAATTATAAATTATTGTGCAACATTATACTAACACAATTAACGCTGTGGCATGGTTCAAAGCATTTGGCAGAATGCAAATAAACGTACTTTTCCACGAAGTTCTGTGATTTTAGTATGTGAAGCGCCCTCTATTTTCAAATTTTTCAGTAATATTTTTTCTCTTCTACAAAAATTCCCCTTTCGTAATAATAATTTTTCTGCAAAGCGCGTTGAAATATGCCATTTTCTTTAATTTTTATGAATTTTTAAACTATGTGTGAACTTAGGGACAGCCAGTATATCAATGTAATATAAATAATAATGGTAATAAAAATAATATAATACTACACTTTCCTTCTTCTCTGGTGCAGTTATATAAACCAGGTGTTTCCAAACTACGGACCGCGGGCCAACACTGACCCGCGAGCATCACCAATCCGGCCAGCTGAGATTTATTTTGATTACATTGTAAAATTTACACTGCAAGTAAATCATAAAAAATAATAAGCAGATGTTTTTATTTAACCACCAATTAAGAAACCCAATAACTGACATACATATTGAAATTGAACATTTTAAGTGTGAGTAACGAACAATACGTGACATGCATAGGTAATTCGCATAGTGAAATTAAATATTATGATTATGATTAATAAGATTTATGTAGCTGTAACTTTCCACTGACATACGTTTGCAGTTGTGGAAAAAACATTTACAATACTTTAAGTTTTAAAGTATTGTAGATATTTTTTGCTCCCATACGTATATTACATTGTAATATATGTATATTCACTTCCAGCGGCGGATCCAGAAAATATTTCCGGGAGGGGGAAAATCAATATAGAGATCTAAAAAAGAAAAGCGAATCCAAGAGGATCACACCTATCCCCACTGGATCCGCTTTATTCAGTCCTCATATTACCGGTAAAATAATATGACCCGCGAGCCAACAAGAATAAGTAAAATTGGCCCTCGGACCGAAAAAGTTTGAAGACCCCTGACATAAACAGTCAGTGTATATCACAGAAAAAAAGAAAAACGAAAATACGACGGCATCAGGAAAGATCCCAAGAAAATACCATTAAATATGACAGACGTGGAACCTTGAACTTATTTAAATATTATGACTACCTGAAATTGACACTACTTTACAAAAAAAATTCAAGCATCCGCTTGGATATTTTATCATTCTATTATTCATTCCATTAATGCACACTTCGTTTTTTCTGCATCATTTTTTAATTTTCCCCAATTTATTTTACATCTGCATTATTAAGTATTTCTTTAGGTCCTTTTTAAATTTTCCTATATTGTTCAAGGTCTTTAATGCATCTGGCAACTGATTCCACAATTTAAGTCCCATATAACTGATACTACCCCTTCCAATTTTCGTTCTTATTTTTGGCATTGACAATTCAATGTAGTTTCGACATCTTTCCTCATCTCTTTCATTGAAGCTTAACCTCGGAATATCAATGTATTTATTATCCTTTATCCTCTCATACATTTTGACCAAGATGTCATATTTGTAAATTTGTTCGATAGGCAGAATGTTATATTGCAGTAAAGCATGTTTTGTTTCAGATCTATTATTCCAATTTATTATTCTAAATTATTAATTATTATTTTATTTATTTTAATTATTATTAAATCTATTATTCCAATTTATTAATTTAATTGACGTGTTGCAAGTTCTTTAATATGTTTTTATTAACCATGCCCTAATTACCCCAAACGCTATGGGAACACCTACAGAATGCGTCCTTCTTTGTACACAAGCCGGGTCTGTAATTGTCCGGCTTTTGGTTCTTACGACGAAAAAGTGCTTTGCAAAAATGAAATTCCATACTAGCGTTACGCATGTAACAAAACTGAGTAATTTCTTGAAAAAAATTTCCCACAATTCGACCTTCATTTTTTCAAGACAGTTACACGAGGGGCAGATTTAGAGGTCATTCAAGGTGGAGAGGCGTTTAATGACTTGAGTTTTGAAAATGATACCTAAATGGACCTTTACCTTGCATCTTTTCAATGTTAAATTTTCATTCAAGGAGGGAGGGAGGGAGGCGATACCCTCCTCCCCCAAAATCAGCCCCTGCGGTTACAATACTATTTAATACACACAAACACACACACACACACACTCAATCCTTTGGAAAACTTGCTCACTCAATAATAAAAATCACTGCTATTGACCCACGACTCTGTCTTTTGATCCGCTATGAAATAGACTAGTGATTGGAGTGCGGGCAGTAATAGCTTCGTATTTATTAATTATTATTTATTAATTAATTTATTTAATATTATAATATTAAAGTTATATATTTATAAAGTGCTTATTTTGTACTCAAATCAAATTGTCAAATTGTCAAAACGAACGATGTCATACTCCGAAATATGTGAAAAAGGATATTCTTGTGTCCTGTCAAAACTTTTATTTATTTATTGATAGATGGCGCTGTTGTAAGAGTCATAATCTTGATCATGATGATGATGACGACTTCCAACAACGACCCTTTTCTGGCCAATTGTTAAGGAAACATCCATTGCTGTTTTATTTAATTCCAATGCTGAAGCTATGGAAAAAATTTTTCCTTCGGAAACTATAATGAAACCAACCTCAAGTACAACGACTGATTAAGTGCACGGCAGCTAAAACTCAGTTGTGGCGTCATCTGGTGAACACGGGTGGAAGGTATTTCAATGCTTATAATTTTGGAAAATTTGCTAACTTAAGTATTTAATATTTCTAATAGAATATTTTTCTTGACTTTATGGCAATATATATTTATGTTTCTTTTTATTTTATTAAAAGTAAAGGTATTGGCAGCCGTTATTTTACTTGTTACTTATGGTTTATAAACAAAGATATCATTAATCTGTTTCATATGTTCTTCCACGGAAATTCTAATCGAGTTGGCGTTGCAACTTCGTTTGTTCATTTGCAACGCATTTATATATTTGAACGTCAGTTTGTATTGCAAGAAACGTGTGTACAAATAAAAACCCCTTCGCATGACTACCCTCCAATACTTTCACTTGTGTGGAAGAGGAAGCCAAAGTTTCAAGCAAAAACATATCCCTCCCAATAGGGAAACGAAACTAAGTGAATGCTATATAAAGTAGAGTCTATGGGTCAATACTGAGAATGGCAATTTTTGAAAATATATAGATATATCAAGCATTTGAAATATCGGATGTAACACTTTAACTGTCGTGCAAAAACTTAGGAGATTCGCTACCAAGTGCCGCCATATGTCACACAGGCGCGCGTGGAGATACGATATATTGCGGGAAAATCAGAGACACGGTTTGCCATCTAGAAACTGTTTACTTTTATCCAAAAAAAAAAAGCGAAAATTACATTTAAAAAAATTAATAAAAAAGCATTACAATTTACAAAAAAGATTTGCAACACATTACAAAGCAACGTATTTCGGAAAGACGTATATACGCCAGCGGCAGTTAAGGAGTTAATATATGACTATAGCGCCATCTCTCTCTCTGCATCAAAGGAAACCAAAATTATACAAGTTTTAAAAAATAGTGTGTAGTTTTTCGTAATTTTCACATAGGAAAACATTTTCATATGCATTATTTAAAACGCCTTATATTTAAAAATTTCTTTACACACTTGTTCCAGTTAAAAAAATCCTCAATCATTGGGTTGGATTTTTTTGTTTGTTCTTTTAATTGTCACAGGGAGCTCAACGCGGGGACCCTGGTTCGAATCCGGGATGAGGACGGCGTTTCTTTTTCTCCTAAACAAAAATAGCTCTAGTTTGAGCTACTAATACGTGGGTGTCAAATTTATTTGTAAGCATTATTTTTATCACAAACATTCCCTTTTCGTGAAAATAATTTTGCCTAAACATATTTACGGTAAAATTATTTTCACGAAAGGGAATATCTTTTAATAAAAAAAAATGACGATGATTAGTTCCGATTTTTATGGATAGGGGCGCTTCGCATATTCAGATTTCAGCAGTTATGCGAATCAGATTGTAATTTTTTTTTAAATAAAATATCATGACACAACAATTATTGCTATGGTATTCTTCTAAGTATTTGCCAGAAAGTAAATAAACCTAGTTTTCCAGGGAATTCTGCCACTTGAAAGTGTGCAGCACCCTCTATTGACAAAATTTTGAATTAATCTTTTATCTCTTCTACAAAAAAATCCTCCTTCGTGATAATAATTTTCCCACAAAGCGCGTTAAACTGTACAAATTTCTTCAATTTTTATGAATTTTTGAAATATTTGCGAACTTAGGAACACCCGATATATCGACGTAGTCAGGGGCCTGTAATTGCCCGGCTTTTCGTCCCTACGAATTATATCTGGGAAAATCTGTGCAAAACTGTAATTCCATACAGGCGTTACACCTGTAACAAAACTGGGAAACTTCTTGAAAATTTTTCCCACAACTCGGCCTTCAACTTTTCCAGACGGTTAAATAGAGTGAAGATTTAGAGGTCATTCAAGGGTGGAGTGCCATTAATGTTTTCCTTTTTGGAAATGATTCCTCATCGGATTTTTACCTTGTAGCTTTTAAATGTTGAATTTCATTCAGGGAGAGGACGATTCCCCCCCCCTTAAATTCCCCCCCTGAGATTACAATACTACTTAACACACGAACATACATACATACACTTTTATGGAAAACTTGCCCACTCCATAATAAAAGACCCTACTATTGAGCCACAACTCTTTCTTTTGACCTGCCGTCCAACGGACTTGTCATTGGAGTGGTGGCAATAATGGCTGATTCCGTACGTGAGAAAATGTCCATAACTGCGATAATTGCGTTACCGTATTCAAATGTTAAAATTTTAATATGAAAGATATATATATATATATATCATCATCATATTCAACCATTATCTATCCACTGCTGGATGAAGGTCTCTCCAAATGCTTTCCACACAAGTCTATCCTGGGCCATTCGTTTCCACGTCACCCCAACCTGTTTTCTTATTTCATCCACCCATCTAGTTTGAGGACGTTTTCTAGGTCTTCGGTGGTCTCTTGGAATCCAGTTCAGAATTTCTGTTGTCCAA
>QLNU02004724.1:0-10407 GCA_006491805.2 Dysdera silvatica | reverse complement strand
TGTCGCATTCTGAGTTTTTGAATAGCGTTCCGGGAAAGAAAATGGGAGATCCGGTACCCACTTCAAGATTCGAACAGCTCGAGTTTCCATCTCCGGATCTGAAGGACGTGTGTGCTCGGACTACGAATAGAAGAACATACGAAATGTTTTTGTTGACTTTTAAATTTTGCTAAACCATTTTAAAACGCAGGGTTTCAAAATACCATTAATGCAACAATTGAAAAGAGCACTACGACCTCCGCCTTAATTTATTTTAATTCGACATACACTTTTCTGTAAGGTAAAATAAAATCCATATCTAAATCAATTTCTAGACAGTTACCAGTTCCCTATGTAATTTTTATACATATTCTTCGTATCTCTCGTATGTTGAAAATACCTGCATATCGACATTATTTTAAACTCCCGTAGGCTGTCCATAGAAAAGTTCTTTCTGTGTATTAAACCTATTTCTGCATGTCCAAAATCTTTCTTTATATCGAATTTTTAAGACGAAATCGGGATTTTTTATACGTGATACGTTTTAAGTAGTATCGTTTTAAATTCGGCGTAAATTTCCCGACTATGTATTTTAGAAAATTAGGAAGGGTACACATTTTTTTGATGAATTAGAATCGAAACTTTTCGTGCCCTAAATTATTAGAAAGTTTATTACACAAATACATATTCTTACCCATTTGTATTTGTATTACACAAATACAAATGGGTAAGAATATTACATAAATATAATTCATAAATGTAATCTAATTACATAAATATTACATAAATATAATTCTTAAATATTATGAACATATTTCGACCTTTAATACCTGATATATGGGTACTTTTAAAACAGCAACGTACACTCAATATTTATCTTTTCTTTAAATGCATCTATATAATTAAAAATCATCAATATATAAATGTAACTCAATTTCTAAGTATTTTGCTGAACTCTTTCCTGATACGTCTCGTTCAATAAATTTCGATAAAACGACATAAAACGAACATTAGAACGGTATAGGAAATAAAACTTAAAAAATAGCCGTTCTATTAAAACTACTTCAGGCGTACAAAATATATCAAAAACTTTTTAAAATACAAAAAAAATGACAAGGTTTAAAAATACAAACTGACCAGTAAATACAAACAGCACACTTCAGCAAAAGTTTCACTGCCACTTGTTAGAGACAGGTTATGGATAAAATACGCCAAAAATAATATACGGATATATTTTCTGCTTTTAGCGTAATTTTGCTTTCATAGCATCACTTTATCATTTTTCATACATGGGCTTATAGCATACAGTTATGGCAGTATTGGTATAGGCAAGGAGAGAGCTGGGATTCGGTGATGCTGGGGCGGTAAGTGGATGAGCACTTAGGTATATATTCGGATCGGAAAATCCGGTTTAGCTCGGAGCTGACCTTTCCCGAAGAATAATTGATGTGGGTATTCAGTTAGTGGCTGACCACTTACGGAAAAATCGATAGAGAGCTATATCGCAGAAAACAAAATACCCACTGGGAATACTCCACAAGAATTTCTTGTTGGATATCTGTCTATCCGAACTAGTGTCATTCATTATAATCCATATTAAATAAACATGAACAGAGTGATCAAACAACAATGTCAAACAATCAACGTTTATTGGCGTAGTGATACCGACGCCGATGGTATGGCGTGACCAGATAGATGGTGAAACGTTCGAAAGAAAATAAATATTTCTGCCTTCGGTGGGACCTGAACCCACGACCTTCCACTTGCCGGGCGGAGGCTCTAACTGGCAACAGTATATATAAGTTCGTAAAGAGATTATATGTTATCCTTCGTAGCTCAGTGGGTAGAACATCCGCCCGGCAAGTGGAAGGTCGTGGGTTCAGGTCCCACCGAAGGCAGAAATATCTATTTTCTTTAGAACGTTTCACCATCTAATCACGCCATACCATCGACGTTGGTATCACTACGCCAATAAACGTTGATTGATATTGTTGTTTGATTTAATCTGCGTAGTGTTCGATTTATATAAAATGAATACACATGAACAGAGTGCTTATATTCTTATTCATTAGCTTACTACGCAAATCATCCAAAGCAGTATTTCTCAAAGTGTGATCCGCGCTGACTCATCAAGTTGTCCGCAAAATTTTCAGGAAATTTCTGAAGGCAGAATAATGAAATAGTAGTAATAATACATTAAATGCCCGTCCGTGGCCAATGACACTTACATACGGGCTCTTCGACAACAACATGTCATATATCAACAAATCAGTGAGCCCTGCGGTGGTGTAGTGGTATGACGTAAGTGCGGTTAATCTGGTTTTGACTGCCAACAAGGCCGAAATAGACCACTTGCAAATAGACCACTTGAAATAGACAACAGCTTGCTATAGTACCAGGTCCGTAGCTAGAGGTCTGTTACGGGGGGGGGTGGTGGCTATGAAGGTTACATAGGGCCTCAGAATACTACAGGTGGCTTTACACTTCGTTAATGTTTTGTTGTATTTTATTAATATAGTTAATAATACTAAATATGTAAACACCCTAATATATTTAACATCAATGAATAAATTTCTTAACTTAAATTTTGCATTAAAAACTTACAGAGGTAAACTAAAATTTATAATTTTCCCTTATCTTTATTATAGAGTACATGAAGACTCAAACCTCTGTACAATATACGGTATGCACAAGATCCGTAGAAATAGATACCGTAGAAATCTATTTTGAATATATTTTTACCGTCAACGAACAATTTCCAATGTCATGTACAATTTTATGCAAAACAAAAAAAATTGAAGTTCTAAGATAATTTATTTTGAAAAACTATTTTCCTGTTGGGAGGTGCTGACCACGTTTCTAAGGGGTGGGAGGGATCAGCTCCTTCGAGCCATAGGCTGGCTACGGCGCTGTCTAGTCAGGGAGCTGGTCCCGTAACTGCGACCCGCGTACCTCTGGGGGTACACGGCAGACAGGCTGGGGTACGTGAAATTAATATTGGTAATGGCAGAAAACATCAAAAAAAAAAAATTATGGAGTTACCATGAAAACACAAAAACAGAATTATAGAAATTTGGTTTAGAAAGAGAGACTTATAGGAATGTCGGATTGTAAATATTGTATTCATACTCGCTGAATGAGGAATATATTCACTGAAAGAAATTCTCAATGAATCTCTGAAGGTTGTCAGTGTTATGTGTGTAAGGACAATTCAACGAACTGCACACCATTCAAATCTTTATGTGAAGAGATGATCGGCCTCTATGCTACAATATTTTTGTACACAGAAGTGAGGTAACTTTTACCAGGAAAAGTACTTACAAAAAACTCAGCTTCATCGACCAAGATCAAGGTTTGCATTGAAATTAGTATGACCACGTATAAAGATTTGCATATCAAAATGAATAAAAATTATAACATTCGTCATAAGTTAATACGGTTAGAAGTTATTGTAATGATGCTTTTATTTGTTTTGACCTTAAGCTGCTGCCATAAAAAATTCAAATAAATTGAATTGTAAAATCAAATCTAAAAGCCTATAAATGTTATTAATTTGAGCTGTTTGATTATTTAGCTTATTTAAGGACATTACTACCTGGCAATACTAATGTTTTACGTGTAGGGATGGGCGGAAGGCTATGAGAGGAGAAGACACTCATAAATAAAAGGCTTAATCAAGGGGTATGGGAGAGAGAGAGAAAAGGTTGGGAAATGCTGCACTACGCACCAAGAAGTTCGAATTTCTTGGAAAACGGTTTGTTTCACCCAGCACACCACGAACCTTTCTGTTCTTGAGCTTAAGGGGCCACGGGACTTTTGAATTTATCGGCTCTACACAAAATTATACCATTCTAAGAATTTATAACATTAAAGATATCCAATACAAAACGTTCAGAATATCCAATAGAAACCTTAAAAATTTTAACCATGTATTAAATATAATTTTGTCTTTATGTACAATTTTTAATAAACATACGATTTAAGATTTTCCATTTTAGAAATTTAATTATGTAAGTCAAGGTTTAAACGCAAAAATTACAACAACATGTATACAGTACGTATACGATTTAAGGTCAATGAAGCCACATAAATGAATAAAACAAATAAAAACATGAAGGAAATAAGTGTCTGAGGATGATAAACCTAAAATAACATTTAAAATTAAAAAATTATTGCTAAAATTTTAATTTTTGAATTATTGATTTTACGAAAATATTAGTTATCAAAAATGAATTTAAAAAAAATATACATAATATATTTTCAAAATTTTAGGTTTACGTCATGCATAATGCAAAGTTTATATGTCAAATTCTTGCTCATATAACAAGTGGTTCTTCAGAAATGGTGCGTGCAACGCTGCAAAATCTTAGCTTGAGAAAATTGATTTAAAATATATACTTCCGCTAAAAATATATTTAAAAAAAAATATATATATATATATATATATAAAATACGTTTCGTGCAATTTCTCGCAAAATAATGACCACATTTAAATGCGGTTAGTTTCGAAATGCTCATAAGAATCCGGCGTGATTTTTAAAAGCGTTTAAAAAATCAATCTTTTGAAATTTCAATGGTCCGGTGACTCCGAGGTCACCGGACCTTTGAATGTATTTGGCCGACATGAAACTGCTATACTTTTAACAATTTATAATATTAAAAATATCCAATAGAAACCTCAGAAATTTTAACAGTGTATTAAATGCTATTTTTTCCTTATGTGTAAGTTTTAAAAAATATATGATTGACAATTTTCTATTTTCGAAATTTAATTATATATAAGTCAAGGTTTGGAAGCTAAAATTGCAACATGTACACAGTGAGCGCAAGATTTAATCCATTTTCGGCCAAACCTGCGTTAACGCAACTTGACTTTCGAGAAATTTTTTATATCCTAATTAATTTTTTTCCCTTCAATTTTAGCACATCACATTCAGAAATATTTGATCTTACTAAATATAATTTTTTGCAAATGGAAACAAGTTAAATTCCTGCTTTATAATTCTTCATTTTTACGTGCTTTGAGAGATTTTCAAAGACCCATTTTTGAAAAAGTGACGGACGTAAAAAGTACTGATGGACGAATATCAACATCTTTTTTAAAACATAGTCTTTCAGTTGTCGACATTTTATAATAAATGGGAAAAATAATAGATGTAAATATGTGATATGGAAAAAAGAAAATAATGTTGCGTTAACGCAACGTTGGCCAGATACTGGGTCGCCTTATCGCTTCACTCTTTCTGGGCAACATTGGGTTTGGCTTTTCCAAATTCTTTCTTTGAATATTTACTTTAACTAGCATTATCGACAGCTCACAGTATTGACAATGCAATCTAACTTTTGCTATTGTGTTTCCGTTTTCTATAAACATTTACACATTTCGAAATTTGACGTTTTCCAAGATTTTTACACTGTAATTTTTTACGGTTATAAAATGTAATAATTAGTTATTTGATTTAATACCCATTATGAACAAAGAGCTTTTATTTATTATGTTTATTGAGTATATATATAGAGAAACTGAAATAGGGGTGTTCCTAAAACCCTCGCACTCCTCTCCCATGGGCGTAGCCAGCTTTTCATCTCGGTGAACAAAAACCATTACTAACCCGAAATATATTATTCAAAATACTAAAATATACCCAAATATACTACAACTTTTATTTCTAGGGGAGCAAGCGCCTTGCCTACACTCATATCTCCTTCTCACCGCGCTGTGATTATAGCCCGTTACTGCCCTTTCCTTGTAGTAAAAAAAAAACAAACCTCCCTTTAATTTTGGGGTCACATGCTGTGATTTGGTTTGGCTTAGGTAGTTTTACGACCCAAAGGTACACTTTGCGACTACCTGAGACGGGACCGACTGCTGAACGTAATGTCTCCGAAAAACAAAATACTATTCATTTTTGATCGTTTATTAGACTTTTTATTAGTTAATTAGGAATTGCATTAGCTAATTAGGATTTTTTTTTATTTACTTAAGATTTTCATTAGCCAATTAGTATATAAGAAATGTTCATTATTGAATTGGAATTTTTATTAGTACACAGTTAATTTGAATTTTTATTAAATAATTAGACTTCTATTAGGTAAATATGATTTTATTAGCTAATTAAAATTTTTTAATTGGATTTTATTATTTAGTTATTCAGATAATTATGGAGATATCAGTAAAAGCATTTCAGAAAACATATAAAACTTCTCTTGTGTGAAAATTAATTGCGTGTCATGAAATCCCACTGGTGCACATATATATATAGTTGATCTTGTTAACGAAAAGCCAACGTTGCTAACGCAACATTTGCCGTACCCCATACCTAGATTTTTCAATGGGGGCGTTATTGCTATTGTCATAAATAAAAACACATGAATTTTTATGCAATTTCACCGTAAATTTCTCTGCTTGGTCGTTAATGGGTTAAAATCAATAAAGTCACATAAATGAGAAAAATAAAGCACACACAGAAAATAAGCATCTTATGATAATAAACCTAAAAAATATAAAACAATACATAAAAATAACATTTAACGTTCAAAAACTTATTACAAAAATTTTAATTTTTGATTTTACGTAAATATTAGTTATCAAAAATTAATTTAAAAAAATGCACAATATATTTTCAAAATATCAGGTTTACATCATGCGTAATGTTTACTATGTACACCGAATTTCTTGCTCAAATAACGTGGTGAAATGGTGCGCGCAAACTGCAAAATCTTCACTTTGAGAAAATTTACGTTTAAAATACGCACTCTATAACAAAAAAATTGGCGCATCAAGAAGGAGTCGTCCGATCGAAATGAAATTTCGTATGCAAAGACACTTTAACTGAACGTGCAAATGTTTAAAATTTGTTGTCCAATGAATGAATAGCGTTAACTTCAGCGCACCGGAACTGCACATTCAGAAGGTGTATATAAGGAGCGATTCTTAATATGTGGTCAAAATTTCTGTTGCATTTTGATTGTGGATGTCTTATGTTGACTGTAACTAAGGCTCGCCGAAAAATTCGTGCTCATTACGAGCATATGTTATAGTTCGAAAGATGTGCTATCGGATTGAAAGAGTCTGGTTATACGAATCGAAGAATCGCTGTATATGTGGGTCGAATCAATGCGGCGATTGGACGGTGCTGGCAAGAGTGGGTCAACTTCAGCAGATGTCAGCGTCGGAACGGAAGTGGTCGACCTAGGGCCTAAACAGAACGGGAAGACAGAGCGATTGTCAGAGCAGCTGTCACAGCACCGGATTCGTCGTTATCAACTATCCAACGTGAAGCCTGCACACATGTGTCCAACATTACCCTCTCCAGACGACAGAGAGCGGAATTTACGCTCCACCGACCGTCACGCCGCTTACCTCTCAAGCCTTTGCACCGTGAAGTCCGATTACAGTGGTGCCGGGCTCGATCAACTTGGAACTGCACTGACTGGGGACGTATAGTCTTTAGTGACAAGTCCCATTTCCGACTGTGTCCTGACGACAACTGCAGACATGTCTGGAAACGTTCAGGGCAGCTTGAGGATCGTGCCCTTACTATCACACGCCACGCATGCTCACAGCAAAGCGTTATTGTCTGAGGTGCCATCTCCTTTGATAGCCGGACCCCTTTGGTGGTCATTTCTGGCACACTTACAGCACAGCGGTACGTAGACGACATTCTACGACCGGTTGTGTTACCGTTCCTTTTGCCACACCCTGAACTTACGTTTCAACAAGACAATGCCCAGCCGCACACGGCACGTGTTGCTATGAATTTTCTTCAAGCTTGCCCAACACTTCCTTGGCAAGCTAAGTTTCCTGATCTCTCTCATAAAGCACGTTTGGGACGCTATGGTATATGTGTATGCAATATATGTATGCTATGGGATATATGTATGGGATATATGTATGTGATATATATATGCAACCATCCTGGAATGTTGACGATTTATCCCGACAGTTGGAGACAATTTGACAAGAAATTCCGCAGGACACTATCCGGGATCTTTATCAGTCTATGCCACGCCGGGTGACAGCTTGCATCCAGGCCAGAGGTGGACCAACGCCTTATTGACTTCCTCCTTTTGTAACGGTCAAACTCTGCAATAAATCGTTCAATTGTTCTGAAATTTTAATCGTTTATTTTTCTATATACATCCACCAATTCTTATCGTAGTCGGATAATTCCTTCTTGGTGCGTCGATTTTTTTGTTGTAGAGTGCATACTGACGTTAATATATATATTTTAAAGGGCTAAATTTCGTGTGATTTCTTAAGAAATAACGGAAGGATTTAAATGCGGTTGTTCTTAAAAAGTTCCTAAGAATCCGACGTGGTTTTTAAAAGAGTTTTAAAAAAATCGATTTTTTTTTTAAATTTTAGGGGTCTTGTGACCCCTTAAAACAAAGAAACAGATGAAAAATAAAAAAAAACTTGTATAAGAACAGTAAAGTTTATAAAAACTTCATCCTCACGGATTTTGAAGCGATTTAAAAAAAACCTTTATTATAAAAACTGCATACATGATGCTTTTAATGTTTTGATGGTGATGAACAGAACAGAATTTTTTAATTTGTATAGTTTTTTCTAGGACCTTAAATTATTAAGTAAAATTGCAAACCTTTGTTGCAGAAAATGTATTTATAATTTTTTTTCTTGGGAAATGTGTTTTCCTCTTCCCAGTAGTTCAGTAAGTTAAAATTAATAATTTAAAACGGTCCTTGTGTCATCACATTTTGAGAAACAGCGATTTAGGACATTTCCAATCGTTTAATGAAATATATCAGAAAGAAAGACACACGTGCAGCTAAGACTACTATGAACCGAAACTAGATTAGTTTGCTAATATGGTAGCTATTAATCACCAAAGCGCAATCCTAGCGCCAATGGCTTAGCTCAAACCGACACATGACAAACTGTAGCCCAAATTCATGTTCATACCACAATGTATAAACATCTAGAAAATCGAATGCTGTCATAAAATTTTATTTTGCATTCAACGAAAATGCACATTATCTACAATTTAATTGGTTTATAATAGCATTGAAAAAGCGATGCTGAATTTGTTTGCGCTTACGTATATTTAGCGTAAAGACTTGCGAAATTTAAATACACAGATTTGTATACAGACAGCTTTTTTGTGCATTTAAATGCGCCTTTGTGTGTTTAAATTTATTCATTGTAAACTATGTCATTTGAAAAGCACCCGAAATTAATAAAAAAATATACATCGCAATTTATAATATGTAACTAGCATTTAATAATAATCTAAAAAAAAGTAATTCGTGGATTTATTTTCTACCACAGCTAAGTAAATAAAACGTTAAAAGAATGTTTGTTGTGCAGAAATATCATTCTTTTGCAATAAAAACAATTGAATCATAAACTTCGTTAGTCTCTCTAATTTAAAAAAGATACATAAATATATAGAAAAAAACTATGGAAATGTATGTTTTACAAGACTTCTAATAACAATATCTTCGACAATATAAACCGAATAACGTCATTCAATGGTACTCTGCTAAGGAAGATATCGTCTGTAATTGTCATGCAAAAACAAAGTGCCGGGTAACTGAACACGGAAGAGAAAACCATTGAGAAATAAAACATAAGGCGCCAAAAAAATTACACCCTGAAAAAACATATGCAACTATGCTTACAGAAAGGATTAAACAGTTTATGATAACGGCGACAACTCGCTGAGAGGGATAATTTTATAAGAAAAGGGAAAAAAAAGTTTCAGCGGATGGAAAAAGGGATTTTTATTGCTATTCCAATACAATGGAGCAAGGGAACTGGTAATAAGTTACAGCGAAATGTTGCCCCAAAAAAGCCAGCGGAAACTGCATAATTTAATTTCGAAAACTGACATTTAAAGGAGTAATAAATCAACTGAAGTACGGTTAAACGCATTTTGTATGTGACTTATACTCCCGTCCTCAATAAATTCCAGGACTGCATCTCGAAAGCTGAAATGAGAAGTTCCTTTTTTTAGAGTTTCTTTGAAGGGTATCCTAAATTATATTTTTTTTTTGTGGGGGAATATTTCTTAGCATCTTTTCTCCTTTTTATTTAAAAAAAAAAACGCTCTTCCTAGTGAGTGTTGATATTCTTTGCATGTATTTTCAGATTTTAGGGATATTGATTGCACCTATTTATAAATTGAGTTTATCGAGTAAAAAACAAGAAAGTCAGTATTTTTTGTTGTAAAATCAAAAATGCCCTATTATTTTTAAGTTAAGTCACCTTGGCCAGCTGTTGTTAGGAAGTGAATTCTTACCATCTGTCGATAAGGGTGTTTCAGTATTTTCTTTTTTATTTAAAAGTTTCGTAAATGCTTGTGAGAAAAGGTCCATCACTCATTCTGACGTATTTTCTACATGGTATATGTAAAGTGAGGAGAACATTTCATGATAACACGTTAAATCAAGATTTATAAGTAA